>CAKOFX010000005.1:172770-277770 GCA_933228675.1 Stomorhina lunata | reverse complement strand
CCAACAACGAACGAATGTTTGTATACTGTAAAGCTAGATCGTTTGATTAACACGTTATGTATTAGCAGGATCCCACAATACTCCAAAAGCATGATGTGAACCCCTTAAAAATTAACGAATCGCTGCATACTCAAAGCTCCAAACACTTGACGTTTTAATCAAACAATCAAACTTGTCAATATACTTACATTCGGTGCTGGTTTGAAACGAGTCAATCAAATCTTTTGCATCGTGTTGGTTGTGTGGTTTCAGTTGAGTCACAACAATCAACTTTAGTACTTTAGCACATTCCACTAAAATATGATTTAGTATGATTAGAAATAACACTGAAGTATAAAACATGCTCAAACTCAAATATTGACTAGAGTAAGACCCTAATCACATAATCATTTTGTAGTAGCGAAGTAATTATCATATCGAATTGAAGTTCTATAGGTCGGATTGTAGGTCTATAGGAAATTCAGTGCCAAACATTTTATCTTATCAGAAACATCAACTTGTGTTTACATCATTAAGTTTGTAAAAATATTTTTGTTCAAGATATCGCTTTTAAACCCTTATGTGTATGGCAAAAAAAACACCTTTAAGAGAATGGCAAGGTACCCGGGTACCTATTTGGAAAAATTATTGTAAACAAACATTTTTGAAGAAAATAAATGAGTGATCTCGGAAAATAACTCTGAGAGTTACAATGCACGTTCATTTATAGTAAATAGTAAATCTCAAGGTGAATTCAACGTGGCGGTTGTAAGGATACAAGTCATGGCGAATATATATGTATACCATAAATTTGTATTAAGTAAATTAAGTTTCGTACTACAGGAAGATGTAGCCTCCAATTTTTCTACATTTGACTCCAATAATCCAAATACATGATATATAACCTTAAAATCGGTTGAAAACTTTTCTAATTATCAAAGGTTTTATAAAATATCCTATGTCCTTGAAGACTCTCCTGAGCATATGCTATAAAAAAAATTATTATTTTTAAAAAACTTTAAAAAGATTGACTAGTTTTACTTTTTTAAGGCTTTAGGATATTTAAATACCCATTTTTGATGCAATGGGCTAACGATACGTCACTTTTGCACAGGACGAAAAAAAGTACTTTATTCATACCGTTTTAAAAACTCCTTTTTTGGTTTTTTAAAATAGATTGTTAAACGAAATCGAAAAAAGCAAAAAAAGTTCCCGTTATAGTTAGAACCCCCTACAGATTACCACAAAGAAAGAACTAGAGCAATATCTTTAACGGCTTAGTCGTACCTGCGACTTAAAATCAAAGGATTTCGACAAAAACATAATTGTTCACCAAAGTTATAAAAAAGCACGTAAATTGTTATATATTAGCAGTTTTTATAAGCAGAACTGAAATTATGATTGTTACAACGGATAAAAATATATATTTTAGAATATTGGTTGAAATTGGATGTCACTAGCCCTTTTATAACCAGGGTCAAGAATAAAATTTAAAAAAAAATTCGAAACTATGTATAAAACAAAGAAAATAGTGTAAATCTTGTTTCTACATAAATATTCATATATAAAATATTTATAACTAATCTGTCTAATTTTGCTTTAGTTATCTGTCAATAAAATTTTACTTTTTATTACAGTTTTTTCATACATAATGTATGAAGGTACCCGGGTACCTTGCCGTACGGTTACGTATATAAGATATAAATTGGACCACAGCGCCTATACAATATAATGTTTTAGCTTTAAAGTAATAATAATTTAAACTATTTCAATAGTTAGGAGTTCTCAAGAAGTTTAAGGTTTGTGAACCATCTGTTTCCATTAAAAAGTTAAGATGAAAGTGCTAAAGGTACCGGGGTACCTTGGTATACACATAAGGGTTAAACTGTAAATCTTAGAAAAAACAATGTGAGTCCTAAAAACGTGACTTAAAATCCTCACTTCATAGTACCATCTCTAATATATATAACAGGGCTTCAGCAACTCTTATTGTTCACTGCTGTGAGAAATTGAATTGAATACCTTTGCCTAACCCCCCCCCCCCCCTTTTTTGCCAGTGAAAACAATTGTGAGCCATTGCATTTATCTCTTTTTTGTTTTCTTTTTATGAACAACCATGAATGAACATCCACATTTGAACAAAAATTGGAACACATGAAGTACATCCTTTTGAAGTAATTTTGAATGAATATTGCGGAATTTTTTGTTTGTGTGTTTAAATGAATGTTACTGGACCATCGTAGATATTACCGACATATAGAGTTGTTGCAAACATAGGTTGGCCATCAATGCAAATAAAGGGGATTAAATGCAATTCACTAGCAATATAATAATAAACTTTTTTTTTGGCTGTTGTTATTAAATTAATTTAATTTTATGAGTTAAACCTTTTCTTTAGAAACAAATTTATTCAAATTTTCTCTTTAGTAAAAAATTTGGTCAAATTTTGTCTTAAGTAAAAAATTTGGTCAAATTTTTTCTTGAGTAAAAATGTAGTTTTATTTTTTCTTAAGTAAAAAAATTTTGTCAAATTTCTTTTCTGCTTCAAAATTTGGTCTAATTTTTGGTAAAAAATTTCTTAAGTAAAAAATTTGGTCAAATTTTTTTTTAAGTAAAAAATTTGGTTAAATTTTTTGTTTAGTAAAAAATTTGGTCAAATTTTTTCTTAGGTAAAAAATTTGGTCAACATTTTTGTTAAGTAAAAAATTTGGTCAAATTTATTCTTTAGTAAAATGTTTGGTCAATTTTTTTCTTTAGTAAAAAATTTGGTCAAATTTTTTCTTTAGTAAAAAATTTGGTTAAATTTTTTCTTTAGTAAAAAATTTGGTCAAATTTTTTCTTTAGTACAAAATTTGGTCAAATTTTTTCTTTAGTAAAAATAATGATAAAATTTTTCTTAAGTAAAAAAATTTTTTCAAATTTTTTGTTTAGTAAAAAATTTGGTCAAATTTTTTGTTATGTAAAAAATTAGCCCAAATTTATTATTTAGTAAAAAATTTGGTCAAATTTTTTCTTAAATTAAAAATTTTGTCAAATTTTTTCTTTAGTAAAAAATTTGGTCAATTTTTTTCTTTAGTAAAAAATTTGGTCAAATTTTTTCTTTTATAAAATAATTTAGTCAAATTTTTTGTGTAGTAAAAAATTTGGTCAAATTTTTCTTAAGTAAAAAATTTGTTAAAATTTTATCTTTAGTAAAAATTTTGTGAAATTTTTTTGTTTAGTAAAAACTTTATTCAATTTTTTTCTTAATTTAAAATTTTGATCAAATTTATTCTTTAGTAAAAAATTTGGTAAATTTTTTCCTTAGTAAAAAATTTGGTCAAATTTTTTCTTTAGTAAAAAATTTGGTCAAATTTTTTCTTAAGTAAAAAAATTTGGTCAAATTTTTTCTTAAGTAAAAAATTTGGCCAAATTTTTTCTTTAGTAAAAATTTTGGTCAAATTTTTTTTAAGTAAAAAATTTGTTCAAATTTTATCTTTAGTTAAAAAATTTGGTCAAATTTATTCTTTTTTAAAAAATATGGTCAATTTTTTCTTCAGTAAAAAATTTAGTCAAATTTTTTGTTTATTAAAATATTTGGTCAAATTAATTCTTTAGTAAAAAATTAGGTCAATTTTTTTCTTTAGTAAAAAATTTGGTCAAATGTATTCTTTAGTAAAAAATTAGTTCAATTTTTTTCTTTAGTAAAAAATTTGGTCAAAGTTATTCTTTAGTAAAAAATTTGGTCAAATTTTTTCTTTAGTAAAAAATTTGGTCAAATTTTTTGTTTAGTAAAAAATTTGGTCAAATTTTTTGTTTAGTAAAAAATTTGGTCAAATTTTTTCTTTAGTGTAAGTTTGGTAAAATTTTTTCTTTAGTAAAAAATTTGGTCAAATTTTTTCTTTAGTAAAAATAATGATAAAATTTTTCTTAAGTAAAAAAATTTGTTCAAATTTTTTGTTTAGTAAAAAATTTGGTCAAATTTTTTGTTAAGTAAAAAATTAGGTCAAATTTATTATTTAGTAAAAAATTTGGTCAAATTTTTTCTTAAATTAAAAATTTTGTCAAAATTTTTTTAGTAAGAAATTTTGTCAAATTTTTTCTTTTATAAAAAAATTTAGTCAAATTTTTTGTGTAGTAAAAAATTTGGTCAACTTTTTCTTAAGTAAAAAATTTGTTAAATTTTATCTTTAGTAAAAATTTTGTGAAATTTTTTTGTTTAGTAAAAAATTTGTTCAATTTTTTTCTTAATTTAAAATTTTGATCAAATTTATTCATTAGTAAAAAATTTGGTAAATTTTTTCTTAAGTAAAAAAATTTGTTCAATTTTTTTCTTAATTTAAAATTTTGGTCAAATTTTTCCTTTAGTAAAAAATTTGGTCAAATTTTTTCTTAAGTAAAAAAATTTGGTCAAATTTTTTCTTAAGTAAAAAATTCGGCCAAATTTTTTCTTTAGTAAAAATTTTGGTCAAATTTTTTTTAAGTAAAAAATTTGTTCAAATTTTATCTTTAGTTAAAAAATTTGGTAAAATTTTTTCTTTAGTAAAAAATTTGGTCAAATTTTTTTTTAGTAAAAAATTTAGTCAAATTTTTTGTTTATTAAAATATTTGGTCAAATTAATTCTTTAGTAAAAAATTTGTTCAATTTTTTTCTTTAGTAAAAAATTTGGTCAAATTTATTCTTTAGAAAAAGATTTGGTCAAATTTTTTCTTTAGTAAAAAATTTGGTCAAATTTTTTGTTTAGTAAAAAATTTGGTCAAATTTTTTCTTTAGTGTAAGTTTGGTAAAATTTTTTCTTTAGGAAAAAATTTGGTCAAATTTTATCTTTAGTAAAAAATTTGGTCAAATTTTTTCTTGAGTTAAAATTTTGATCAAATTTATTCTTAAGTAAAAAATTTGGTCAAATTTTTTCTTTAGTAAAAAATTTGGTCAAATTTTTTCTTCAGTAAAAAATTTGGTCAAATTTTCTTAAGTAAAAAATTTGGTCAAATTTTCTTAAGTAAAAAATTTGTTCAAATTTTATCTTTAGTAAAAAATTTGGCGAAATTTTTTGTTTAAATTTATTCAATTTTTTTCATTAGTAAAAAATTTGGTCAAGTTTTTTCTTTAGTAAAAAATTTTGTAATATTTTTTTTTAGTAAAAAATTTGGTCAAACTTTTTCTTTACTAAAAAATTTTTTTAATGTTTTTTCTAAAGTCAAAAATTTGTTTACATTTTTTCTTTAGTAAAAAATTTTGTAAATTTTTTTTTAGTAAAAAATTTGGTAGAATTTTATCTTTAGTAAATAAATTGGTCAAACTTTTTCTCTACTAAAAAATTTTTTCATGTTTTTTCTAAAGTCAAAAATTTGTTTAAATTTGTTCTTTAGTAAAAAATTTGGTCAAATTTTTTTTTAGTAAAAAATTTGGTCAAATTTTTCTAAGTAAAAAATTTGTTCAAATTTATTCTTTAGTAAAAAATTTGGTAAATTTTTGTCTTTAGTAAAAAATTTGGTAAAATTTTTTCTTTAGTAAAAAATTTGTTTAAATTTTTTCTTTAGTAAAAAATTTGCTCAAATTTTATCTTTAGTAAAAAATTTGGTCAAATTTTTTCTTAATTAAAATATTTGGTCAAATTTTTCTTTACTAAAAAATTTAGTCAAATTTATTCTTTTGTAAAGAATTTGGTAAATTTTTTTCTTTAGTAAAAAATTTAGTCAAATTTTTTGTTTAGTAAAAAATATGGTCAAATTTATTCTTAAGTAAAAAAATTTTGTCAAATTTTTCCTTTAGTAAAAAATTTGGTCAAATTTTTTCTTTAGTAAAAAATTTTATAAAATTTTTTTTTAGTAAAAAATTTGGTCAAATTTTTTCTTTGCTTAGTAAAAAATTTGGTCAAATTAATTCTTTAGAAAATAGTTTTTTACTGAAAAAAAAATTTGATCAAATTTTTTACTAAAGAAAAAATCTGACCAAATTTTTTACTAAAGAAAAAATTGGACAAAATTTCTTTTAATTGTAAAACTGATTAGATCTCCGTTTTAACATAAAAATGTTTTAAATTCCATAACTTTAATTCAATTCATTCGCATCTTCAAACAAAGATTCCCTTAGCAATTCTAGGCAAGATTGTATATATAAACGTACATATATGCAGCATATGCAATTTTATGCATTCAATCTGCATTGCATATACTAATGAGTTTAGAAACTGAACTTTAGCTGAAAATAACTAGACGAGATAGAAAGAAACAAAGAACAAAACAGACTCAGAAAATAGAAACTGAAATCAATATTATGCGTAGTCAGTCATGTTAAGAACATTTGCAAGGGGTGTCAAAACATCTCGAAAAGATTGTCAGTCGATATGCATGAACAAAAAATATAAGAAGACAACACACATTCAAACTCGTAGATACATACATACAACATTAGAATTGTTGCAGCAGAATTCTTGGCATAGATTTGAGATGAAGGCGTTAAACAAAACACTTGAAAATGGGGTTATTTTAAATTGATATCTGTAGTAAAGATTCTTCTGTACTCGTTGAATTTTTAATGAATGATTGTAATGGAATAAATTTAAGAGTAATTAAAATATTCTTTAAGATTTGTATAATGAGAAAATAGAGATAAAAAAACTTACTTTTTGAGATAAGTAAATGTAGTTAAAGCATTATTATTCCTCTCGTTGATTGAAGTGTTGAACACTTAGCCTGAAAAATGCTCTTAATACTTTTTCTGTTCCCATTTAAATGAAATATTTGAGAATTCCAAATCCATATAAAAAAGTCAATACAATTTCCATTCGAAGTTTTAGTCTAGAGTTTATCGATGCATATAAAACTACATGTTAATGTTTTCAAAGTAAATTTATGTTTTTAAGTGTAAAAAATGTTAATCGCAAATAAAACTTTGTCGGCATTAAAAGCCAACATCTTTGAACAATTAACCTGAAGTGCTTTTTTTTTTTGCTAAATACTCAAATATAAACTAATAACGCTTGTGGCTTTATGTGCAATAAAAAATGTTTGCTTTTTAAAGCAGAAAAAAGAAAAAAAAATAAATAAAAACGACTTTTAGCTGCAATTCCTTTCATCTAAGTATTTTAAAAGGGATATAAAAAAAATTTTAAAAAATATGTTGCCTTATATGTAAGAAATCAATATTATGTTAATTTCCCATCCTTTAAATTTTTACTAAAGAAAAAAATTTGCCAAAGAAAAAATTTTACCAAATATTTTACTAAAGAAAAAATTTAACCAAATTTTTTACAAAAGAAAAAATTTGACTAAATTTTTTACAAAAGAAAAAATTTGACCAAATTTTTTACAAAAGAAAAGATTTGATCAATTTTTATACTAAAGAAAAATTTGACCAAATTTTATACTAAAGAAAAATTTGACCAAATTTCTTACTAAAGAAGAAAATTTGACCAATTTTTTTACTAAAGAAAAAATTTTACCAAATTTTTTAATAAAGAAAAAATTTGATAAAATTTATTACAAAGAAAAAATTTGACCAAATTTTTAACTAAAGAAAATATTTTACCAAATTTTTTAATAAAGAAAAAATTTGAAAAAATTTTTAATTAAAGAAAAAATTTAACCAAATTGTTTCCAAAGAAAAAATTTTGACAAACTTTTACTTGAGAGAAAAGAAAATTGATAAATTTTTTGCTAAAGAAAAATATTGACCAAATTTTTTATCACAGAAAATATTTGACAAAATTTTTTACAAAAGTAAAAATTTGAGCAAATTTTTGTTAAAAAAAATTTTACTTAATATTTTACTAAAGAAAAAACATGACAAAATTTGTCTCTACAGAAAAAATTTGACCAAATTTTTTAATTAAAGAAAAAATTTGCTCAAAATTTCACTAAAGAAAAAATTTGACCAAATTTTTTACTACAAAACAAGTTTAACCAAATTTTTTATTAAAGACAAAATTTAACCAAATTTTTTAGAAAAGAAAAAAATTGACTAAATTTTTTATATAAGAAAAAGTTTGACCAAATTTAGTAAAGAAAAAATTTGTACAAATTTTTTATTAAAGAAAAAATTTGTACCAATTGTTTATTAAAGAAAAAAGTTGATCGAATTTTTACTAAGGATAAAGGCTAAAGAAAAAATTGTACCAAATTTTTTACTAAAGAAAAAATTTGACCAAATTTTTATTACAAAAAAATTTGACCAAATTTTTTACTTAAGAACAAATTTGACCAAATGTTTTACTAAAGAAAAAATTTTAAGAAATTTTTTACTAAAGAAATTTATCTAAAACTTTTACTAAAAAAATTTGAGCAAATTTTTTACTTAAGAAAAATTAGGCCAAATTTTTTACTAAAGAAAAATTTTGACCAAGTTTTTTAACAAAGAAAAATTTTGACCAAATTTTTACTATACAAATAATTTTTGCAAATTTTTTTCTAAATAAAAAATTTAAATTTAAATTTTAAATTTAAAAGTTTTTACTAAAGAAAAAATTGAACCAAATTTTTTACAAAAGAAAACATTTGACAAAATTTAGAAAAAAAAATGTTCCAAATATTGTTCTGAAGAAAAAATTTGAGCCAACTTTTTTACTAAAGAAAGAATTAGACCAAATTTTTTACTAAAGAAAGAAATTTGACCAATTTTTTACTAAAGAAAAAATTTTACCAAATTTTTTTAATTAAGAAAAAATTTGATAAAATTTTTTACAAAAGAAAAAATTTGACCAAATTTTTAACTAAAGAAAAATTTTGACCAAATTTTTTACTAAAGAAAAAATTTGTAAAAATTTTTTATTAAAGAAAAAATTTTACCAAATGTTTTACTAAAGAAAATATTTGACCAAAATTTTTTACTAAAGAAAAAGAAGAAATTTATCTAAAACTATTACTGAAAAAAAATTTAACTAAAAAAAAATTTTTAAATTTAACTAAAATTTTAACTAAAGAAAAATTTTGACAAAATTTTTTACTAAAGAAAAAATTTGTACAACTTTTTTTATTAAAGAAAAAATTTGACCAAATATTTTACTAAAGAAAATATTTAACCAAAATTTTTTACTAAAGAAAAAAAAGAAATTTATCTAAAACTTTTACTAAAAAAAGATTTAACTAAAAAAATTTGAGCAAATTTTTTACTAAAGAAAAATTAGGCCAAATTTTTTACTTAAGAAAAATTTTGACCAAATTTTTACAAAACAAAAAATTTTACCAACATTTTTACGTAAAACAAAAATAACAAAATAATTTATTAATAAAAACATTTTTACTAAAGTTTTTATTTCGACAAAATCTTATAAATAAGAAAAAATTTGACTTAGGAAAAAATTTTACCAAATTTTTTGCTAAAGAAAAAATTTTACTAAATTTTTTACATAAGAAAAAGTTTAACCAAATTTTTTGTTAAAGAAAAAATTTGTACAAATTTTTTATTAAAGAAAAACTTTGATCAAATTTTTAAATAAATAAAAAATTTGTACAAATTTCTTATTAAAAAAAAATTTGATCCAAGTTTTTACTAAAGAAAAAATATGACCAAATTTTCTGCTGAAGAAAAAATTTAACCAAATTTTTTACTAAAGAAAAAATTTGACCATATTTTTTGCTAAGAAATAATTTGCTAAAGAATTAGAAAAAAATTTGGTAAAATTTTTTCTTTCGTAAAAAAATTGGTTTAATCTTTTCTTTAATAAAAAATTTGTTAAAATTTTTTCTTTCGTTGAAAATTTGCAAAAATTTTTTTTTTATAAAAAAAAATTTGATCAAATTTTTTCTTTTGTAAAAAATTTAATAAAATGTTCTCTTTAGTAAAAAAAATTATTAAAACTTTTTCTTTAGGGAATATCTGGTCAAATTTTTTGTTTAGTAAAAATTTTTATTAAAGAAAAAATTTGACTAAATTTTTTATTAAAGAAAACATTTGACCCAATTTTTTACTAAGGACAAAATTTGACCAAATTTTTTACTAAAAATTTGAGCAAATTAAAAAAAAAAAATATTTACGAAATTTTTACTTAAGAAAGAAATTAAACCAATTTTTTTAATACAGAAAAAATTTTCAAAATTTTTGCTAAAAAAAAGATTACCAAATTTTTTTCAAAAGAAAAAATTTTACCAAATTTTTTAATAATAAAGAAATTTTAACAAATTTTTTATTAAAGAAAAAATTTTACCGATTTCTTACTTAAGACAAATTATGACCAAAGTTTTTTCTAAAGAAAAAAATTTAACAAATTTTTGACTAAAGAAAAAATTTTACAGAAAAAGTTTGACGAAATTTTTTACTAAAGAAAAAATTTGATTTAATTTTTTAATAAAGAAAAAATTTGATAAAATTTTTAATAAAAAAAAAATATTAATCAATTTTTTTGGTCAAATTTTTTACTCAAGAAAAAATTTGACCAACATTTTTTTACATTTTTTAAAGAAAAAATTTGAACAAATTTGTTACTAAAGAAAAAATTTAATTAAGACTTTTACTAAAAAAAATTAAGGAATTTGATGAAATTTTTTACATCAGAAAAAATTTCACTACATTTTTTACTTAAGAATAAATTTAATCAAACTTTTTACAAAAGAAAAAAATTGACCAAATTTTAAGTTAAAAAAAAAATTTGACAAAAAGAAATTAAAAAGTGTTTTTTAAAAATTTTTGGGACGTCAAACATTTAATCAAAAAGATTTTCTGTAGTACATTGCACTAAAATCCCAATTTATTACAATTATTTACTATTGTTATAAGTAGTTTTTTGATATAACCAAAAAGAAATTAGACCAAATTTTTTACTTAAGAAAAAATTTGATCAAAGTTTTGACTAAAGAAAAAATTTGACCAAATTTCTTACTAAAGAAAAAACTAGACCAAATTTTTTACTAAAGAAAAAACTAGACCAAATTTTTTACTAAAGAAAAATTTTTAACTAGAAAGAATTTGACCAAATTTTTACTGAAGAAAATATTTTACGAAATCTTCAGCTTAAGAAAAAATTTGACTACATTTTTTACTAAAGAAAAAATTTGACCAAATTTTTTACTAAAGAAAAAATTTGACCAAATTTTTTGCTAAAGAAAAAATTTGACCAAATTTTTTACTAAAGAAAAAATTTGACCAAATTTTTTACTAAAGAAAAAATTTGACCAAATTTTTTACTAAAGAAAAAATTTGACCAAATTTTTAACTAAAGAAAACACTTTATCAAATTTTTTACTAAAAAAAATTTTACCAAATTTTAACTAAAGAAGAGATTTGACCAAAATGTTTTTACTAAAGAAAAAATTTGATTAAATTTTTTATTAAAAATAAATTTTACCAAATTTTTACAAAAGAAAAAATTTGACCAAATTTTTTTTGGTTTTGTGTCCTTTTAATATTTGCGAAATCGCTATTGCCCATAACCAATAATTACAATTTACTCTCAAACCTACAAAGTTGTGTTTTATGCATGCCCTTTCCTCACCCTCCAATATACTCACGTAATATAAAAGAAGCACTAAAGTTTTAAAAGCTTTAAAACTAACAATACTTACCGCTCATGACAATCACCAGAAGCAGGCACGTTTCGCAGAAGCTGCGTGTCATAATTTGAATTGCCCGCATACTTGCGATCATAGCGACAAAACAGGTAAAAGGTGGCCGGTACAGCGCTTTGTTCTAGCTTTGCATGCAGCTGCAGGATAAAACAAACAAGTCCTGCGAGGCAAATGAATTAAACAGGCGGCAACAGCCGTTGTTGCCAAACAACTAACGATTCTAGTCGTGTGTTTTTTTGGTGTGGTAGTAAAAGAGGGGAGGTTAGTAAAGAGCGCTGGCAAAAAATTTAGTTGTTAGTTCAAGTGCTTGGTTTAGTTTAAATGTTAGTTCTTCTGAGTTCTGCTGCTGTTCAAATGTGCGTGTTTAGTTTTTGCCTTTGCTTTTGTATTAGTGTTCAGCAGCAAATTTTAATTTGCAGTTTTTTTCTTTTCTGTTGTTTAAAGAGTAAATTTTAAATTCTGTAATTCGTTATACTCTGCTCAGGCTTTGTTGTTGCTTTTATTTTAAAAATGTTTGCTTTTATCTTTGTTGTTGTTGCTGTTACTGTCAGTATCATCATCACCATCAACGTCCTCATCATCTCAGTGCCTTCTAGTTATTATTTGGCCAATTGCCACAATAAAGCACCTATTGGACGCAAAACAAATACTAACAGATTTTCATTTCAATGATGCCTCATCAGCAGCTGTATCAGCAGCATCATCATCAACTCCAGCTACGACTATAGCTCGTATGCATCCATCCAACCATTTACGTTATCAGCTCTTCCATGAACACACTCTCACTGACACATTTCTTCTTTAAACGAAGAATAGAATATTTAATTTAGGTTTTAATGGAACTGAATACTAGCAGCAACATTATCATCTACATCACCATCGAACAGCTGTTGTTGCACCAATTGCCAGTAAAACAATTTTGAAAATACTATAAAGATGTTGATGAATTCTGAAAAAGTAGAAACAAGAATAGAAGAACATTTTAGTATTTAAACATTAAATTAAATTTTGTATTTAAAAAAATTAGAAAAATTTAATTAAATAAATGTCTGACGTAAAATCCTGATCATCTGTCTGCATTAGGGTGCACCTTATTTAAAAAAAATTTAAAACAAATTATTTATTTTTGAATTAAAAAATGTATGTTCCATGCATTTGTTTGGGACAAATAATACGAAAAATTTTGTTTCAAAAAATTTTGCAAAATAATCTTCATATCAAAATTCTTATAAAATGTAAATTTTCGAAAAAATTCCTCTAAAAGGCAAATTTTCGAAAAAATTCCTCTAAAAAGCAAGTTTTTGAAAAAATTCCTCTAAAACGCATAAAAAAATTCCTCTATAACGCAAATTTTTGAAAAAATTTCTCTAAATTTTTGAAAAATTTCCTATAAAAAGTAAATTTTTGAAAAATTTCCTATAAAAAGTAAATTTTTGAAAAATTTCCTATAAAAAGTAAATTTTTGAAAAATTTCCTATAAAAAGTAAATTTTTGAAAAATTTCCTATAAAAAGTAAATTTTTGAAAAATTTCCTATAAAAAGTAAATTTTTGAAAAATTTCCTATAAAAAGTAAATTTTTGAAAAATTTCCTATAAAAAGTAAATTTTTGAAAAATTTCCTATAAAAAGTAAATTTTTGAAAAAATTTCCTATAAAAAGTTAATTTTTGAAAAATTTCCTATAAAAAGTAAATTTTTGAAAAATTTCCTTTAAAAATGTTAATTTTTGAAAAATTTCCTATAAAAAGTAAATTTTTGAAAAATTTTCTTTAAAAAGTAAATTTTTGAAAAATTTCCTATAAAAAGTAAATTTTTGAAAAATTTCCTATAAAAAGTAAGAAGAAACAATAATAGAAGAACATTTTAGTATTTAAACATTAAATTAAATTTTATACTTTTAAAAATTTGAAAATTTTAATTAAATAAATGTCTGACGTAAAATCCTGATCGTCTGTCTGCATTAGGGTGCACCTTATTTAAAAAAAAAATCCAAACAAATTATTTATTTTTGAATTAAAAAATGTATGGGACTTTTGTTTGGGACAAATAATACGAAAAATTTTGTTTCAACAAATTTTGCATAAAAAATTTTCATATTCTTATAGGAAATTTTTCAAAAATTTACTTTTTGTAGGAAATTTTTTAAAAATTTACTTCCTATAAAAAGTAAGTTTTGGAAAAAATTCCTCTAAAACGCAAATTTTCGAAAAAACTCCTCTAAAAAGCAAATTTTTGAAAAAATTCCTCTAAAACGCAAATTTTTAAAAAAATTCCTCTATAACGCAAATTTTTTAAAAATTTCCTATAAAAAGTAAATTTTTGAAAAATTTCCTTTAAAAAGTAAATTTTTGAAAAATTTCCTATAAAAAGTAAATTTTTGAAAAATTTCCTATAAAAAGTAAATTTTTGAAAAATTTCCTATAAAAAGTAAATTTTTGAAAAATTTCCTATAAAAAGTAAATTTTTGAAAAATTTCCTATAAAAAGTAAATTTTTGAAAAATTTCCTATAAAAAGTAAATTTTTGAAAAATTTCCTATAAAAAGTAAATTTTTGAAAAATTTCCTATAAAAAGTAAATTTTTGGAAAATTTCCTTTAAAAATGTAAATTTTTGAAAAATTTCCTATAAAAAGTAAATTTTTGAAAAATTTCCTATAAAAAGTAAATTTTTGAAAAATTTCCTTTAAAAAGTAAATTTTTGAAAAATTTCCTATAAAAAGTAAATTTTTGAAAAATTTCCTATAAAAAGTAAATTTTTGAAAAAATTTCCTATAAAAAGTAAATTTTTGAAAAATTTCCTATAAAAAAGTAAATTTTTATTTAAAATTTTTATAACAAAATTTAATTTAAATTTAAATCGAATTATTAAAATTCTTTAACTGAACTAATTGGCATTTCAAAAAAATATTAACACAAAATTCTTGTTGATAAAATAGAATTGGTATACAAAGATTTTCCTTTTGTATCAACATTTAGCAGTAGTCCTGTATGTAAATAAAATCTATTTTGAATAATCTAATTTAACAAAAATCCCCCGCACCTCCAAGTACAATTTTTTGCCTATTTGTTGCTCAGCTAAGCTTATCATTTATCAAATATATTCACATATTTCCTCGAATTCGAAATAGGTAAATTCAAACATTTATATATTTTTAGAAATTTAATCATCGACAGCTCAACGCTTTTATTTACGGTTTATGAACAAATTTAAATTCGATTAAAAAACAATTTCACAGGTTTATAACTAAATCATTTTTAGTTAACGTAATAATTTTTCTATTATATATATTTTTTTAAACAGTTTGGATTTCAAATTGTGTTTACATTTAAAAGCAGTTTGGAAATTCTGCTCTCAATACTAAATCTTATATTCCCTATTTTATATAAATCATTTAATTTCTAAAGTTAAAATTGAACAAATTTAAGATAATTTTTTTTACCTAAGAAAAGCAGAATGTGGCTTACTTTTCTAATTAGGTTTAGGGTATAATACAAAAATAGTGATTGATTGTAAATAAGAATAAAAAGCTAATTTATATCCTAATTCTTTTAACAAAGTAAAGGATACCATACGCTCCTTGTAATGAACTAGAGTATCTGGTGGTGGTCGAACCCACAACCAGCGCTCACGTAGTCTAGAACACTACCTACCGGACCGCTGAGGCAGATTTTTTAAGACTTCAAGTACAAGCAATTAAATTCTCGACTTATTTTGTAAAACAATGAAAAAAATTGATTTAAGAAATCACTGACTAAACAACGAAATATAATAAGAAATAAATGTCTTTCTTTCCAATGACAATAGATAATGTTGCAACACCCTTCTAAGACATTTGGTACATTCAAATTTTATTTCAAAATTTTCTTTTATTTTATAAAACTTTCTTTTTATTTTCTTCATAATAATTGTAGTCATTACTTTTCACTGTTTTCAAGGCTAAAACGCACACAAATGCCTTACACTTGATTCAAATCCAAGTGCGATTTTATTTAATTTTTTTCTGCAGCCGAAAGAAAAAGATGACAAATAAGAAAAAAAAAATAAGAACAACAAAATTGTATAGAAAATTTTCGCAGACGATGAAAATAAAATAGAAAAACCAAGTAAAAAGTAATTTGCCACATGCCGTCAATTTTGTAAATGTTTATTTTAAAACATTTTATTTCTAAATGTGTTTTTTTTCATTAATTTTTGTTTCTTATTACTGGAAGGCTAGAAAAAGAAATCTTGTAAAACGCGCTCAGCTGGATGATGAAGAAATTACTTTTTCTTTTAAAGTTTAATGCGAATAGACAATAATCCTGTTTGTATCTAGATTGCAGAAATGGCTTAGCGATGCAGGACTGTAGTTATCAATTTTGTCACTAGACAATTGTAATGCAAAAAAAAGCTTAAAAGTTTTTCAAAAATTTCTTATTTTTATAGGCAATTTCCTATTTTTATAGGAAATTTTTCAAAAATTTCCTATTTTTATAGGAAATTTTTCAAAAATCTCCTATTTTTATAGGAAATTTTTCAAAAATCTCCTATTTTTATAGGAAATTTTTCAAAAATTTCCTATTTTTAAAGGAAATTTTTCAAAAATTTCCTATTTTTATAGGAAATTTTTCAAAAATTTCCTATTTTTATAGGAAATTTTTCAAAAATTTCCTATTTTTATAGGAAATTTTTCAAAAATTTCCTATTTTTATAGGAAATTTTTCAAAAATTTCCTATTTTTATAGGAAATTTTTCACAAATTTCCTATTTTTATAGGAAATTTTTCACAAATTTCCTATTTTTATAGGAAATTTTTCACAAATTTCCTATTTTTATAGAAAATTTTTCAAAAATTTCCTATTTTTATAGGAAATTTTTCAAAAATTTCCTATTTTTATAGGAAATTTTTCAAAAACTTCCTATTTTTATAGGAAATTTTTCAAAAATTTCCTATTTTTTAGGAAATTTTTCAAAAATTTCCTTTTTTATAGGAAATTTTTCAAAAATTTCCTATTTTTATAGGAAATTTTTCAAAAATTTCCTATTTTTATAGGAAATTTTTCAAAAATTTCCTATTTTTATAGGAAATTTTTCAAAAATTTCCTATTTTTATAGGAAATTTTTCAAAAATTTCCTATTTTTATAGGAAATTTTTCAAAAATTTCCTATTTTTATAGGAAATTTTTCAAAAATTTCCTATTTTTATAGGAAATTTTTCAAAAATTTCCTATTTTTATAGGAAATTTTTCAAAAATTTCCTATTTTTATAGGAAATTTTTCAAAAATTTCCTATTTTTATAGGAAATTTTTCAAAAATTTCCTATTTTTATAGGAAATTTTTCAAAAATTTCCTATTTTTATAGGAAATTTTTCAAAAATTTCCTATTTTTATAGGAAATTTTTCAAAAATTTCCTATTTTTATAGGAAATTTCCTATTTTTATAGGAAATTTTTCAAAAATTTCCTATTTTTATAGGAAATTTTTCAAAAATTTCCTATTTTTATAGGAAATTTTTCAAAAATTTCCTATTTTTATAGGAAATTTTTCAAAAATTTCCTATTTTTATAGGAAATTTTTCAAAAATTTCCTATTTTTATAGGAAATTTTTCAAAAATTTCCTATTTTTATAGGAAACTTTTCAAAAATTTCCTATTTTTATAGGAAACTTTTCAAAAATTTCCTATTTTTATAGGAAACTTTTCAAAAATTTCCTATTTTTATAGGAAACTTTTCAAAATTTTCCTATTTTTATAGGAAACTTTTCAAAAATTTCCTATTTTTATAGGAAATTTTTCAAAAATTTCCTATTTTTATAGGAAATTTTTCAAAAATTTCCTATTTTATAGGAAATTTTCAAAAATTTCCTATTTTTATAAGAAATTTTTCAAAAATTTCTTATTTTTATAGGAAATTTTTCAAAAATTTCCTATTTTTATAGGAAATTTTTCAAAAATTTCCTATTTTTATAGGAAATTTTTCAAAAATTTCCTATTTTTATAGGAAATTTTTCAAAAATTTCCTATTTTTATAGGAAATTTTTCAAAAATTTCCTATTTTTATAGGAAATTTTTCAAAAATTTCCTATTTTTATAGGAAATTTTTCAAAAATTTCCTATTTTTATAGGAAATTTTTCCAAAATTTAACTATTTTTATAGGAAATTTTCAAAAATTTCCTATTTTTATAGGAAATTTTTCAAAAATTTCCTATTTTTATAGAAAATTTTTCAAAAATTTCCTACTTTTATAGGAATTTTTCAAAAATGTCCTACTTTTATAGAAAATTTTTAAAAAATTTCCAATTTTTATCGAAAATTTAACAAAAATCTCTTATTTTTATGGAAGTTTTTTAAAAAACTTTTTTTAAGGAAATTTTTGGCTCTTCTAGATAAAGTTTTTTTATTTAAATTTTTATGATTTTCTTTTAATTCTACGAAATCAATAATACTTAGACCATATAAAAATAAATTTCCTAAAATGTCTCAACATTTCTTTGATTTTCTAGTTTATGGCATTCATTGAAGTATGACTGTAATTTAAATAAATTAGTTTAAAACAAAAAGATATTTATGACTTATTTCGATAAAAATTCAAGGACCTTCGCAGTCTAATTGTCTACAGAATTGTGAACTTAAGTATAAGAAAAAAAAAAATTACTTGGAAAAGACTTCTTTAAGAGAATATACGGAAACTTAACATCAGGATGTCTTGGGCGCTTAGTCATTTGGGGAAACTTGTAGACTTTGGTGGTAATTTGATATATTAATTTTTTATATTTATTTGTAAGCAATAAATTTATATGTTTATTTTAGACTGAACAATGAAATATAAATAGATATATAAAGAAATTTTAAGATTTTTTTGACAACTAATTAAATTAAATAATTTCTAAATTTATTTCTTTAAAAATAAAAAAATTTACCAATAGGAAATTTTTTAAAAATTTTCTAATCAAATTTTTGAAAAATTTCATACAAAAATAAGAAATTTAAAAAAAATGAGCAATTTTTGAAAATTTTCTAAAGAAGACTGTAATTTTTAAAAAACTTACTATAAATATGAATAATTTTAGAAAAATTTGTATGAAAATAAGAAATTTTTTAAAAGTTTCCTATAGAAATACGAATTTTTTTGAAAATTTCCTATAAAAATAAGAAATTTAAAAAAATTTCTTAAAAAAAAATTTTTGAAAAATTTCCTATAAAAATAAAAATTTTTTGAATAATTTCCGAAAAAAAAAAAGAAATTTTTTAAAAATTTCCTGTAGAATAAAAAATTTAAGAAATTTTTTCCTATAAAAATAAGAAATTTAAAAATAAGAAATTTTTGAAAAATTTGCTATAAAAAGAAGAAATTTTTAAAAAACTTGCTCTAAAAATAAGAAATTTTTGAAAAATAAAAATAAGAAATTTTTAAAAACTTCTTAAAAAAAAGGAAATTTTTAAAAAATTTCTTATAAGAATTGAAAGTTTCTGAAAAATTTTCTAAAAAAATAAAAAATTTTGAAAAATTTGCTATAAAAATAAGAAATTTTTGAAAGATTTGCTATAAAAATAAGAAATTTCTGAAAAACTTGCTATAAAAATAAGAATTTTTTGAAAACTTTCCTATAAACATAAGAAATTTTGTAAGAATTTGCTAAAAGGATAACAAATTTTTGAAAAATTTGCTATAAAAATAAGAAATTAAAAAAAATCATAAAATATATGAAATTTTTTAAAAATTTCCTATAAAAATAAGAAATTTTAAAAAAATTTCATAAAAAATAAGGAAATTTTTAAAAAATTTTCTATAAAAATAAGAAATTTGAAAGAAAATTGCTATAAAAGTAAGATAATTAAAAAAAAGATAAATTTTAAAAATAAGAAATTTTTGAAAAATTTTCTATAGAAATCCATATGTAACTAATTTTTTTTCTGTAGCTAAATCAACATCCTCTAAATTTTTTTTCATAAAAAAATCTATTCTTGCCCGCCTTTCACATACATATTTTCTTGTCTAACTCACCCAATCGTTTGTTATCGGGGCGTATGAGTATTATTTAATTATTTCACATGAAATAACAAGTATACGTCAAGGGGTTTCCTTTAATTAAACAAAAGAAAATTCTAATTAAAGCAAAAAATTTTATATTTGCATTTTTATACCGGATGTGATGTATAAATTTAAAAAAATGCTTTAAATTGAACTTAACCCTCTAGTACCCAAATTTTTTTCTGGATAAAAAAAATTTTTTTGTGGTTTGAATTATTTATTCAATTTCAATTTGTCCTTCCAAAGCGATAAAGAAATGTCTACTCCAGAAGCCGATGCACAAAATTCAGTGGAATAACCACGTGGTTCTTTCTTTAGATCGTTCTCGGTTGGCAACTTGCAGTTTGGAATACGATTTAAACGAATAGTACCTAAAGAATATATCCCGCGTGATTTCAGATAAACAAGGAGTGGCAGTGTTGTATAGTAATTGTCAAAGTATATTATGTGGTTTCTATAATCTGGAACATTGCTTGACAATCGAACAACAACATTTGCTGACGCTCCAAGGTCTGGTGAGCCAGTTTTCACAATATTGTCTCCTGCCCCGCAATATATTTCAAAATTATAACAAAAACCATAAGAGTCGCATAAAACAAAGAGTTTTATACCCCATTTATGCGGTTTATCTGGTAAGTATTGTCGAAGAAAAGTCTTCATCTTCGTTGCGCACATTTGCTCATCCACACATAAACGTTGAGTCATTGGAACGGATTGAAACTTTCCATTGAAGTGATCTACAATTGGTCGTATTTTGTACAAAGGATCGTGGTCTGTGGTATTTTTGCCTGGTAGTTTACTGTTATCATTGAAATGTAAATTACTGCGAATTTTGTCAAATTTATTCCTTGGCATAGTATTTTGGATAGCAAATTTTTGAAAAATTTCATATTTTTCAAAAAATTTTTGTTAAAATAGGATTTTTTTAAATTTCCTATGAAAAATTTTGAAAAATTTCTTATAAAAAATTTTGAAAAATTTCTTATTAAAAATTTTACAAAATTTCTTATAAAAAATTTTGAAAAATTTCTTATAAAAAATTTTGAAAAATTTCTTATAAAAATAAGAAATTTTTGAAAATTTTCCTTTTAAAAAAATAAATTTTTTAAAAATTTTTTATCAAATTAAGGAATTTTCCATAAAAATAAAAAAAAAAATTTTGGAAAATTTCTTGTAAAAATAAGAAAATTTCTTATAAAATAAAGAAATTTTTTAAAACTTTCCTTTAAAAAAAATAAATTTTTAGAAATTTAAAAATAAAAATATATTGGAAAATTTGGTATAAAAATAAAAAAAATTTTACAAACTTCCTATAAAAATACGAAATTTCGTATAAAAATTAAAATATTTTAAAAATAAGAAATTTTTGTACAATTTTTAATAAGAATAGGAAATTTTTGAAATTTTTTTTTATTGAATTAAGAAATTTTAGAAAAGTTTCATATAAATATAAGAAATTTTTGAAAAAACTTGCTATAAAAATAAGAAATTTTTGGAAAAATTTTCTTTAAAAAGTTTTTTTAAAAAAATCCTACAAAAATAAGAAATTTTGAAAAATTCCATATAAAAACAAAAAAATTAAAAAAAATTGAAAAATGAAAAATTTCCTATAGAAAAAAAAAATTTTGAAAAATTTCGTATAGAAATAGGAAACTTTTTAAAAGTTTCATATAAAAAGAAGAATTTTTGAAAATTTCCTATAAAGGTTTCTTTAAATCAAAAAAATATTTTCTAAATAAATAAATTACATAAATTTTATTATTTAGCTTTAATTTAAAATTCTCTATTAAATTTATGTTTTGAAAGTCTTTTAAAAGCAAATTAAATTAAAATGTTTCATTTTTTTAAGATATTTAAATTTTTGAATAACAAAACAAAATTAACTAAAATGTAATTATATTTCATGTCTAGAAATATAAACACAAATCATCATTTATCTTCACTCAAAAGATCTTAATATTAATTGAATTTGACCATAAAAATCTAAATAAAAAAATTTTAAAAGCAAAAAAGCAAAATAAATCAAAATTTTGTTGCAAGTTAAAATTTATGTGCAAATAAAAAAATAAGAAATAAATTGTTTGCAAAAAAGAAAGATTTGATAATCGGGAGGTGGTCGGTCTGATGTGATCTGTGAGATAATTTTTTTCTTTTTTGATTTATTTAGAAGTGTTTTACCACTTCTAATTTTGCATGTGTAAGATGTTGCCTTTCTAAGAAGAAAGAATTAAATTATCGGAAAAAAATTAATCTAGACTTAAACATTTTCGGACAAATTGTTAAAAATATGTACCACTGTCAAAAAATGGGTGACATTGGACCTCTGTCACGCCCACCTCCCATACAAATGAAACAAATTTTTTCTGGTATCTTTCATTTTATAGAGAGTCACACCTACTTAATGTCGATATGTACAATGTCTTACCTTTAAACCTTTTCCCATGACCCCCAAACAATCCTAAAGAAGACATTGACTTTTGTCATAAGTTAACAAAAGTTAATATTTAGGTTAAATACAACGACTTTTTATAGCCCTGTCATGTCTGATGTGTTAATGATAGAAACCAGTTTGTGCCATTACAATTTCTAGAAAACTTTTGGCAAAATATTGACATAAAAATTTAAGTAACTTTTTTCTTTACTTGACTCAAAATATTTAATATGTTACAAATTATGATGGAAAGTTGATGATGATGACGAGAAATATTAAATAGAAATGACTTTGTAATAAAATTTCGTTAAGGTAATAAAAGAAAATTGTCATTGGTATAGCTTAATTATTAAATATGAAAATTATAACAAATTCGCGCATGACAACGCATGACAATTTTTGTTTGGTTTTTAGATAACTTTTAAAAATATCCTCGTTAGGAAATATATATGTTTTATACTCACCATCAAAAAGAATGGGGGTATATTGAGATTGTTATTCCGTTTGTTATTTCTTTAATATTGACTCTAAAACCGAAATTGATATATTTTTTCTATATCCTTATGAATATTCTGAATGTATTCTGAACTCCAATGGAATTCTAAGACGATTGAGCGAAGTCTGTCTGTTTGTCTGTCTGTCTGCTTGTCTGTCCGTTTGTCTGTCTGTATGTCTGTTGAAATCACGATAACGCCTAAACGAAAGTAGCTAGCTCACTGAAACTTAGTAAAAACATTTTTCATCTCTGAGAAAATTTTGGTCTTGAAACTGGGCTCCCGTATAACCTCCCCTACACTAATTGCTTATTTGCTAATAAATAACAGACTATAATAGATATGATAAAAATTTGGTATATAGAAGTTCTGCATAAGTCCTAGGCAAGATATAAAATTTCATCAAAATCGGGTCACATTTAGTCATAGCTCCCATATAAAAAACTTATGGAAACAGCCAAAATTTCACCTAAAATACACTTAAATGCCAACAAATCTAAAAGTATAATAGACATAACCACTAAATTTGGCACAAGAAAGTCTTATGTCAATTTTAGCCAGTTGTGCAAAATTTTGTCATAAACGGTTATCATCTTACCATAGCTTCCGTTAATTCTAAACTTATGGAAACACAAAAATACATAAAGAAAAGTGGACAT
This sequence comes from Stomorhina lunata, assembly GCA_933228675.1. Lineage (NCBI taxonomy): Eukaryota > Metazoa > Arthropoda > Insecta > Diptera > Rhiniidae > Stomorhina > Stomorhina lunata. Next base: position 254,715 of record CAKOFX010000005.1, on the reverse strand, counting down.
AAATCGTCTGTCCGTCAGATAAAAGCGGGATAGCGCCTTAACGAATAGAGTTAAAGAGACAAAATTTTACAAAAGTATTTAAGATATCTTAAAAAAGTTGTGTATTGAAAATGGACAAAATCGGTTCACATTTAGTTAGAGCTCCCATATAACCCCGCCCGGGAAACACATTAATGCTTATAAATTGAATTCAATTGTTGTAGCTATGACGAGTCAATTAAAAATAGGGAAATTGTATGCAACCTTTGATTACTATTTCAATTTTATAGGAATCGGTCCATATTTGACTATAGCTTTCATATAAAAACACTACCGGAAACCAAAAAAAAAAAAAAAATGTAGCTAAAGCTAGTTAAAAGCTACTAAATTAGAAACTATGACAGCTGTGGCCACTAAATTTTGCAACAATAAGCTCTATATATAAATGCCAGGCAGTATGTAAAATTTTGTTACAATCCGTCGACATTTGGCTATAATTCTTATATATATAACATTCCCTTTTTATACCCACCATCAAAAAGAATGGGGGGTATATTGAGATTGTCATTCCGTTTGTAATTTCCTTAATATTGACTCAAAAATCAAAAACGATATATATTCTGAATCCTTATGAAATTCTAAGACAATTGAGCGATGTCCGTCTGTCTGTCCGTCTGTCTGTCTGTCTGTCTGTCTGTCTGTCTGTCTGTCTGTCTGTCTGTTGAAATCACGATAACGCCTAAACGAAAGGAGCTAGCTCACTGAAACTTAGCAAAAACATTCTTCATTTATGAGAAAATTTTGGTATTGAAATTGGGCAAAATCGGTTAACATTTGACCATAGCTCCCGTATAACCTCGTCTAGACAAGTCGCTTATTTGCTAATAACTGACAAATTATAATAGCTATGATGATAAAATTTGGTATCTAGAAGTTTTCCATAAGCACTATGCAGTATGTAATAGCTTTCGCCACCAAATTTAGCACAAATAAGTCTTATGTGAATACCAGCCAGTGTGCAAAATTTTGTCACAATCGGTCACCACTTGACCATAGCTCCCATATAAAGAACTTACGGAAACACAAAAATACAAAAAGAAAAGGGGGTTTATGTCCGTCTGTCCGTTAGATAAAAGCGCGATAGCGCCTTAACTGAAAGGGCTACAGCAACAAAATTTTGCAAAAGCAAGTCTTATGTGAATGCCAGTCAGTGTGCAAAATTTTGTTACAATCGGTCACCATTTGACCATAGCTCCCATATAAAAAACTTACAGAAACACAAAAATACAAAAAGAAAAGGAGATTTATGTCCGTCTGTCCGTCAGATAAAAGCGCGACAGCTCCTTAACTACAAAAGCTAGAGAGACAAAATTTTACAAAAGTATTTCCGATATGTAACAAAAGTTTTGTAATGAAAATGGGCGAAATCGGTTCACATTTAGTTAGAGCTCCCATATAACCCCGCCCCGGGAAACACATAAATGCTGATAAATTGAGTACAATTGTGATAGCTATGACGACTAAATTTAGTATAGAGAAGTTTTATGCAACTATTGGTCAGTATATCAAATTTTATAGGAATCGGTCCATATTTGACTATAGCTTTCATATAAAAAACACTCCCGGAAACCAAAAAAATGTTTAGCAAGGACCAGTTAAAAGCTATTAAATTAGAAACTGTTACAGCTATTGCCACTAAATTTTGCAAGAATAAGCCCTGTATAAATACCAGCCAGTGTGTGAAATTTTGTTACAATCGGTCAACATTTGGCTATAATTCTTATATATTTATATTACATCCCCTTTTTTATATCTACAATCAAAAAGATTCGGAGGTACAAGCAGCATATTAAGATTATGTATATGGTAGATGCATTAGGAACTCCTAACAAAATATATGGACCTGTCGTATTACTATCAACTTCTTTATCTTAACTTAATATTAAGCTAAACGAAAAGTATTTAACAACTTATTAATGTAAAACTATACCCGGTTACGATAACGAATTTTTTTCAAAGTAAATAATTACTAGGGAAACCACTTAAACACTTTTGAATCTTGAACTATAAAGCTACTGCAACCGAAGTTATTCCAAATATTTTACCAACAATACCAACTAGCGTAACAACTTTTTTCCAATTTGGTCCACGTTTTGAATTTGCTGCAGCCTCGTAGATATATGAGATATGTTTCTAAATTTAACACAACTTGATGGTGGGTATATAAGATTCGGCACAGCCGAATATAACACTCTTACTTGTTATATCTACAATCAAAAAGATTCGGAGGTACAAGCAGCATATTAATATTGCACCAATGTCTAGACTTTATATACGGTATTAGGAACTCCTAACAAAATATATGGACCTGTCGTATAACTATTTATTTATCCTAACTAAATATTAAGCTAAACGAAAAATATTTAAAAGATTATTAATGCTAAACTATACCCGGTTATGAGATATGTGCAAAGTCAATACTTGGGAAAAACTTAGATTTTCTTAAATGTTGAACTATAATGCTACTGCATCGAATTTAGTCCATAAATTTTACCAACAATACCAATTGTCTTAATAATTTTTTTCAAATTTTGTACACATTTTAAATTACCTGCAACCTCATAGATATATGAGATATGTTTCTAAATTTAGCACAACTTGATGGTGGGTATATAAGATTCGGCACAGCTGAACATAACACTCTTACTTGTTATATCTACAATCAAAAAGATTTGGAGGCACATTCATATTAAGATTGCACCTACGAAATTAGATAGCTATCAATCAATTTTTAGTCCAGACTTTATATACAGTGGATGCATGGAGTTCCTTCACAATATGAAGACTTTATTTTGAAAGTGGAATAAGTCCTTATTCCAAAAAAAAAAAATGATTTAATGATGGGGTAAGGTTCTGCAATTGTCAATCTTACTACCCGAAAAATAATAAATTTTAAATTTACAAAACTTATTAAAATATTGACATTTGTTGACATTTTGTAGTTAACAATTTGATACAAATTTTTATTTTGAAAGTGATTTAAGTCCCATATATGTTTAAATTTAATAGAAAAAATTATTCAAACAAAATAAAAATTTCAAATTTATTTGTTTTGAAAGTAGATTAATTCCAATACATTTTTTTTTCAAAAATTTATATATTTCAAAAATTTACTTTTTATAGGAAATTTTTCAAAAATTTACTTTTTATAGGAAATTTTTCAAAAATTTACTTTTTATAGGAAATTTTTCAAAAATTTACTTTTTATAGGAAATTTTTCAAAAATTTACTTTTTATAGGAAATTTTTCAAAAATTTACTTTTATAGGAAATTTTTCAAAAATTTACTTTTTATAGGAAATTTTTCAAAAATTTACTTTTTATAGGAAATTTTTCAAAAATTTACTTTTTATAGGAAATTTTTCAAAAATTTACTTTTTATAGGAAATTTTTCAAAAATTTACTTTTTATAGGAAATTTTTCAAAAATTTACTTTTTATGGGAAATTTTTCAAAAATTTACTTTTTATAGGAAATTTTTCAAAAATTTACTTTTTATGGGAAATTTTTCAAAAATTTACTTTTTATAGGAAATTTTTCAAAAATTTACTTTTTATAGGAAATTTTTCAAAAATTTACTTTTTAAAGGAAATTTTTCAAAAATTTACTTTTTATAGGAAAATTTTCAAAAATTTACTTTTAATAGGAAATTTTTCAAAAATTAACATTTTATAGGAAAATTTTCAAAAATTTACTTTTAATAGGAAATTTTTCAAAAATTAACATTTTATAGGAAATTTTTCAAAAATTTACTTTTTATAGGAAATTTTTCAAAAATTTACTTTTTATGGGAAATTTTTCAAAAATTTACTTTTTATAGGAAATTTTTCAAAAATTTACTTTTTATAGGAAATTTTTCAAAAATTTACTTTTTATAGGAAATTTTTCAAAAATTTACTTTTAATAGGAAATTTTTCCAAAATTTACTTTTTATAGGAAATTTAAAAAAAATTTACTTTTTATGGGAAATTTTTAAAAAATTTACTTTTCAAAGGAAATTTTTCAAAAATTTACTTTTTAAAGGAATTTTTCAAAAATTTACTTTTTATAGGAAAATTTTCAAAAATTTACTTTTAATAGGAAATTTTTCAAAAATTAACATTTTATAGGAAATTTAAAAAAAAATTAACATTTTATAGGAAATTTTTCAAAAATTTACTTTTTATAGGAAATTTTTCAAAAATTTACTTTTTATAGGAAATTTTTCAAAAATTTACTTTTTATAGGAAATTTTTCAAAAATTTACTTTTTATAGGAAATTTTTCAAAAATTTACTTTTTATAGGAAATTTTTCAAAAATTTACTTTTTATAGGAAATTTTTCAAAAATTTACTTTTTATAGGAAATTTTTCAAAAATTTACTTTTTATAGGAAATTTTTGAAAAATTTACTTTTTATAGGAAATTTTTCAAAAATTTACTTTTTATAGGAAATTTTTCAAAAATTTACTTTTTATAGGAAATTTTTCAAAAATTTACTTTTTATAAGAAATTTTTCAAAAATTTACTTTTTATAGGAAATTTTTCAAAAATTTACTTTTTATAGGAAATTTTTCAAAAATTTACTTTTTATAGGAAATTTTTCAAAAATTTACTTTTTATAGGAAATTTTTCAAAAATTTACTTTTTATAGGAAATTTTTCAAAAATTTACTTTTTATAGGAAATTTTTCAAAAATTTACTTTTTATAGGAAATTTTTCAAAAATTTACTTTTTATAGGAAATTTTTCAAAAATTTACTTTTTATAGGAAATTTTTCAAAAATTTACTTTTTATAGGAAATTTTTTAAAAATTTACTTTTTATAGGAAATTTTTCAAAAATTTACTTTTTATAGGAAATTTTTCAAAAATTAGCGTTTTATAGAAATTTTTTCGAAAATTTACTTTTATAGGAATTTTGATATGAAAAATATTTGGCAAAATTTTTTTAAACAAAATTTTTCGTTTTATTTGTTTTGAAAGTGGAATAAGTCTCATACATTTTTCAATTCAAAAGTACAAATTTGTTCATACAAAACCAAAAATTTAAATTTTATTTGTTTGGAAAACAGTTTTTGTCCCATAAATTTTTAAATTAAAAACTATTTATTACAATAATAAATAATTGTAGTAAATTGGGATTCTTAGTGCAATACACTACAGTAAAACTTTTTAAAAAAATAATATTTTAAAATGTTTGTTTTGAAAGTGGTATAAGTCCATTCAACTCTCGAAAAAATGCGTTTCCAAATGGTTTTTATAAATTTATTTTTATGAAAGAAAAAATTTGATAGGTTCTGATCAAAACGTAAGAATAAATTTACTAAAATTGGTCACCTATATTTTTAAAAACATTAAAACGCAAAACCCTTAATATCTCAATTTAAAAAAAATGGACTTAATCCACTTTCAAAATAAGGTCTTCATACATGGACCTACAATATTACTATCAATGTATTTGGCCCAACTACATATTAAGCACAACGAAAAGAATTTAACAGATTTAAAACTATTACCGGTTATGGGACTAAATTTTGTTTAAAGTAGATACTAGGAAAACCACTTAGATAGTTTCGAGTTCTGAACTATAAAGCTACTGTAATCGAATTTAGTCCAAATATTTTACTAACAGTAACAAACTAGCGTAACAACTTTTTTCGAATCTGGGCCACATTTTGAATTAGCTGCACCCTCGTAGATATATAAGATATATTTCTAAGTTTAACACAACTTGATGGTGGGTATATAAGATTCGGCATAACCGAATATAACATCCTTACTTGTTTACTTATAACCTAAGACAAATCAATTATGAAAGAAGAACAATGCAAATGAATTTTTGGAATTGAACATGCCAATTAACAACAAATCAAAATGAATAATATACGAAACTGATATGTTATATGTATAACAAAAATGTCAATATGGCGACGATAAACTAAAACAAGCAAAAACATTTCAAAAAATCCAGAAAATATCAATTTAGGTCCAATAGTTAAGGAGTTTGCAAGAAGATGAATGTAGTGTTTTCAATCCAAATCTAAAAAATACATATTCTTATAGATAAAATAGTTTGTTTGCATGCGCCTGCATAGAAATATATCACACTTGATCAACAAGAGGGTATTAACCCAAAATTTTAAAATTTTCAGTAGAGTCAAAAACTATTTTATTTTACTACCACTTTCATATAAAGAAGAGGGGTAAAACTGTAGTTTTTTGACGAAATTATAGTGAAAATGATGTCAGATTTTTACAATGGGTAGATAAGACCACTACACATCAATTTCTTCTAAAAAGTGAAAATTTAAAAATTTTGAGTTGAACAAGTGCGGTATGATACTAGGTTGGCTCGGAAAAAAATTCACTCAGTATAAATATCATTATTGTCAATATAAATATCATTGTCAAATGCTCGTATTCTAAACCTGTAAAGAAAATTAGATACAAATTGGTAATAAGAAAAAGGTTTCTTTTTAGGTCTTAATGGAGCCAGTCTAATGTATATTATAGAGGCATATAAAAAATTATACCCACAAATATTTGTAGTGAAAAATCACCTCCCCGCCCATAAATGACATATTCATCTCTGCTTTCCAAATGACACAAAAAGGCTTGATACCACCTTTTTTCTTCTTCTTAAACCAAATAAGTATAAAAAAAGGCCGACATATTGTCTACATCATCATTTGAAATGTTCATATGATGAGTCAAAAATGTCTCACTTGTGTAACTAAGATTTATGACGGACGATTAATTAGGAAATTGCTCTTCGTTTGATATTTGCCCTAAAAATTAGTACCAAGGTTTTAGATACATATGTATGTAAATATGTATGTTTGTCTTATTTTTTACACCAGGGAAAAAATTTTGTTTGTCCTTAATTTACATGGGCCTCAAAAAGATCTTTATGTTAATAAGAAAGAGTGAGTTTGTATTTAATGTGGTACGAAATAAATCCACAAACATATAGCATATGTACATAATTAATGTTTACAATATGTGTAAATAATTAATTTCGTAAATTTTTGTAAACAAAAATATTTTCACTAAAAGGAGAATTCTTAGAAATTATTTAATATGCTTGGGGAATTTTTTTTTTTTTTTGAAATAATTAGTTTTATTAAATGTGTTCACATTACGTTTATGAGTTTAATCATATCTAAGTAAAGGAAAAGGTAAAGAGTGTTAAATTAATATTTCTAGAAAATTAAAGTATTTTTTTGTAACAGATAAATGTAAGTTGTTTCTTATTTCAAAGGCCAAACATGAGTTTTAAGTGTTTTTAATGTATTCCGAAAAAGATAGTTGTTAGTTCAAAGTTTTATACCCTCCATCAAAAAGAATGGTGGGTATATTGAGATTGTCATTCCGTTTGTAATTTCCTCAATATTAGCCCAAAACACAAAATTGAAGTATATTCTGAATCCTTATGAAATTCTAAGACGATTGAGCGATGTCCGTCTGTCTGTCCGATTGCCTATCCGTATGTCTGTCTGTTGAAATCACGATAACGCCTAAACGAAAAGAGCTAGCTCATTGAAACTTAGTAGAAATATTCTCCATCTCTGAGAAAATTTTGGCATTGAAATTGGGCAAAATTGGTTCACATTTGATCGTAGCTCCTGTATAGCCTCGTCTAGGCTAATCGCTTATTTGTTAATAAATGACAAATTATAACAGCTATGATGATAAAATTTGGTATACAGAAGTTTTACATTAGCCCTTGGCAGCGTATAAAATTTCATCAAAATCAGTTGACATTTAGCCATAGCTCCCATACAAAAAACTTACGAAAACAGACTAAATTTCACCAAAAATACACTTAAATGCCAATAAATCTAAAAGTATAACAGATATAACCACTAAATTTGGCACAATAAAGTCTTATATCAATGTTAGCCAATGTGCAAAATTTTGTCGCAATCGGTCACCATTTGACCTAGCTCCCATATAAAAAACTTACGAAAACACAAAAATTCAAAAAGAAAAAACCCCCTTTTCTGTTCGTCTATCCGTCAGATAAAATCCTGATAGCTCCTTAACTACAAGAGCTAGTAAGACTAAATTAAGCACAAGGAAGTCTTATGTCAATGCCAGCCAGTGTCACAATCGGTCTCCATTTGACCATAGCTCCTATATAAAAAACTTATGGAAACAAAAAATACATAAAGAAAAGATTGTTTATGTCCGTCTGTCTGTCAGATAAAAGCACGATAGCGCCTTAACAAAAAGAGCTAAAGGGACAAAATTTTACAAAAGTATTTTGGATATCTTTAAAAATATGTGTGTTGAAAATAGACAAAATCGGTTCAAATTTAGTTAGAGCTCCCATATAACCCCGCCCCGGGAAACACATTAATGCTGATAAATTGAATACAATTGTAATAGCTAGGACGATTAAATTTAAAAAAGGGAAGTTTTATGCAATTTTTTATCAGCTTATCAAATTTTATAGGAATCAGTCCACATTTGACTTCAGCTTTCATATGAAAAACACTCACGGAAACCAAACATTTTAGCAAAGGCCAGTTAAAAGCTATAAAATTAGAAGCTATGACAGCTATGGCCACTAAATTTTGCAAGAATAAGCTCTATATATATACCGGCCAGTGTGTAAAATTTTGTAACAATCGGTCAACATTAGGCTATAGTTCTTATATATATAACATCCCCTTTTTATATCTGCAGTCAAAAAGATTTGGAGGTACATTTAGTATATTAAGATTGCATCTACGAAATAAGATAGGCATCAATCAATGTTCAGCCCAGACTTTATATATGATGAATGCATTAGGAACTCATAACAAAATATATGGACCTGCCGTATTACTATTAACGTGTTTAGCCTATCTACATATTAACGAAAAGTATTTAACTACTTGTTAATGTAAAACTATACCCGGTTATGAGACCGAAAATGTTGAACTATAAAGCTACGGCAACCGAATTTATTCCAAAGGTTTTACCAACAATACCAATTAGCTTAGCGATTTTTTCAGTTTTGGTCCAGATTTTGAATTTGAAAAGGGCGGTATTTGTAGGCGTGGTAAAAAAATAAAAAAATATTTTTTGGAATTGTTTTGACAATATCTTTAATCCTAGGGGGTGACTGACTCAACTTTTTTTTTCGAACCACTCTAATGTACATTCTGTATATTAAGATTTCACCTACGAAATTAGATAGCTAACAATCAATGTTAAGTCCAGACTTCATATACGATGGATGCATTAGTAACTAATAAGAAATTATATGGACCTGCCATATTACTATCAACGTGTTTGGACTAACTTCCTATTAATCACAACCAAAACTACTTAACAACTTATTTATATAAAACTATACCTGGTTAATAGACCAAACTTTGTTTAAAGTAAATACTATGCTAATCACTTACATACGAGCCCTAACCACTATAAATTCGTACACAGAGCATTTTTCACAAATGTGCTATTAAATGAGTATATTTTCGGAACTATAATGACCACACAAATTATACACACAAATTATACTTTTCTTGAAGATCATTTCACTCACTTTAGATATACATTAAAAAAGTTACATACTTAAAAAAGGACTTTTTAAAAAACAAAAACAAAACCAAAAGTTCGTTGTTTTAAACTCAAATGCTGTGACCACTATTAATTCGTACAGTCGCCAATTTTTATAGTTAAAATTGTGTAACGCCACCTTTGTTTAGTAAAATGGTCTCGACTCGTTTTGGTAAGGTCCTCGATTTCCAAATTTCCTGAATTTTGGACTTTAACCCGTCAACATGCCTTTGAGTTCATTTCGAGTAAGGTCTGGGCAAGAAAATGACCAATCCATGACCTTGATTCTATTTTCTTCAAGCCACTTTTTAATTTTTTTGCAATATTTAAAGAAGCACCATCCTGTTGGAATATGTAGTCCCCGCAGTCTGATAATTTCGATATCGATGGTATCAGATTTTCTTCTAGAGTTTTTAAATATTTGTCTGCATTTACGATACCAAATATGAAATGGAGATGACCGACACCTCTTTACTACAGACATCCCCATACCCTAACATTTTCTGAAATCTTGATTGTACGCTTTAAGCAGCCTTTGTTGCATGTACTTTTATGTATTAGCCTTTTATGTATTAGCCATACATCAAACTGGGTTTTGTCGCTTAAGATAATGTTGTCCCATTGCCGTTATAAACAAGAGTGTCTCTCCATAATAGGAGTTTTTCATTTGATGCGCGGTAAGCAATGACTTTTCCTTGGCCTATCAAAATTATATAAATTATCAACAAATCAGGGGTGTCATAGAAACCAAGTCAGTTTTAAAATTTCTCGGTTTTGAAAACCAATACCGGTTATATTTGGTGTCATGAAACCAAGTCGGTTTTGTTATTATTGGTTTTAAATCAAACAAAATGTTCAAATCAATTTTTTTATTATTTCATTTGAATTTTTTTTGAAACATCAAAAAATATATAAAAAAATAAAATAAAAATTATTAAAGAAAATTATTTAAAGAAAAATTTTCAGTTTTTTGCGATGTTTGTGCTATAGGTATAGAGAAAACGCTGCTATTTGGACAAATGAAGCTTGTATACCCCAACATCATGAAATTACCGAATTGCGGACTGGAAAAAATGTAATCTACCAAAGGACAATTGTCACTTACATGCGATATTCATTAAATTGCAAACAAATGTGTTTATATGCATTTGCTTCGCCAGTACCTCCAAATAAAGAATATTCTAGCCTTACAATTTTCCCCATTTTTGATATTTTTTATGTTTTTCGATACGGTTCATTGATTCCAAATACACAAAAAAGTACCAAAACTTGTTTTTATCTTATTACATGATAAAAAATTCTATGTAAACTTTTCACCAATCTCTTTTTATTTGAAAGTTAAGGCTAAAAAGTACCAAAAATATTTTTGCTATTTTTCTCCCCTTTTTTCGAAAAGTACTTACCACTTGTACTGTTATTTTTGTAACTGATCCAAACTCGATTTTAATTTTTGTTCTATTGTTTTTAGTTTGGGAATTATAGCGTTATTGAATTTTCCCTTTTTTATCCCTCACAAGGCCAAATTTTCAAAAATCTGTTCTTAATAAAAAGGCACCAGTTGGCCAGTAACGCCTTTGTTTTAAATTGCTAGACCAATTTTGAAATGAAATCTGTTAACTGTAAGTTGCTTGGTTTATTTCCAATACTAAACCAATAATATTATTTTCTGTGACACATAAAACCAATAGAAAATGTAGCTCGAACATTAATATTGGAATTCATGACACCAATTTAATTTTTTTGTCGTTTTCAAAACCAATACCAATGAAATTGGTTCCTATGACACCCCTGACTATCAATGTGTTTGGCCTAACTATTAAGCACAACGAATAGTACTTACTTGTAAAACTATACCCGATTATGTGACTAAATATTGTGTAAAGTAAATACTAGGCAAACCACTTAGATACTTTTAAATGTTGAACTATAAAGCTACTGCAACAGAACTAAGTCCAAAGACTTTTACCAACTAGCGTTACACAAATTTTTGAATTCGGTCCTCATCTTGAATAAGCTGCACCCTCGTAGATATATAAGATATGTTTCTAACTTTAACATAAATTCAAAACTAGAAACTTTCGTTTTTGATACGAAAGTTTTACAATTGAATTAACATTTAAATTTTTTCTTATGATTTCTTGGAAAAATCTTCTTAAAATTTATCGTAGATTACGATTTTGGGTTGTAAATGGGATGCAGTTGTTGCCTGGGTTTCCTGCTAACAGGTAACAAGTGGTAAATCCTGGAAACCTGAGCAACCTGGTTGAAGATGCGGTAAATAACCCGAATGGGATTCTAGGTCAGGGCCAACATGAGAGGGAGTTATCTTGGAGCCATTCCGACGTATTTGGTCTAAGGGTCTAAGATAATTGTACTTTGTAAAGTACGGAACCGTAGCGTCTGTTCAACATGTTAGTTGCGGCTACAAGCGGGTGTCTGTCTCGGATCGAGCGACTCGCTTTACAAACGTGGCTCTTGTCTTTGAACTCATCATCCATCGACTTAGCACTTACGATGTTTTAAGCATGGAAAGAAACAACATAACTGAATATACTACTCCAAGGGGTAATCATGCGAGAAATCCCCCTGCTACGGCAGCTGGCACAAGGATTTTAGAGGTGCCTAATCTATGCAAGAACATCCTGATGAATGAAACCAATTCTATCCGAAGAAATCGGACTATAAGACCTAATATAGGCATGTACGCACATTATACGAAATGCGGAAATTAGAACAACTAAGACGAGAAATGTTAAGTTATACAATTGATTTGTTGAAGGTGCAAGAAGTAAGATTGACAGGACAAGGGGAGCTAAGGAATGAAAATACTGTGTTTCTTTACTCCGGAAGGCGATGAGCATAGTAGAGGTGTGGGATTCCAAATATCAAAAAAAAAATAGCTAAGTCCATGACAGCGTGGTATCCTATCAGTGAGAGGCTCATGGCAATAAAGATCAAAACTAAAGCTCGCAATTTGATAATTGTCAATGTCTACGCTCCGACTGAAATCCAATCTGAAAATGATAAGGATGAATTTTATGATGTACTTAGCAGTTGAATGAACAGCAACGTACATAACTGTGATATTACCATGATACTTGGCGACTTTAACTCCAAGGTAGGTTCAATTAATACCAGTTTGGAACGTTATATTGGTAAACACGGTATTTGAGGCCCTATGCTTCACTGAGAGTCAAGAATAACAGAAGAAAAAGACGATTTTGACAACCACTTGGTCGGGAAATAATTCACCCATTCTAATAACCACCCTTTACAATTGCTATTGTGATATAGGGTATAAACATGAATAATTCCATCTAAATCAGAGTGATATAGGGTATAAACATGAATAATTCCATCTAAATCAGAGTGAAATAGGTTACCATATCTTTGAATTTACATTATGTAATAAATGTTTTTACATTTATTACTTACATACATATAACATGACTATTTCGTTTTACTGCCAAAAAAAAAAAATAAATATTTTTATACCCTTCACCAATAGGTGAAAGGGTATTATAAGTTTGTGATCGTAGACTTCATAAAAATTATACCGATCGACTCAGAATAGGGAGGAGAAGCGATGTCCGTCTGTCTGTCTGTCTGTCTGTCTGTCTGTCTGTCTGTCTGTCTGTTTGTCTGACTGTCTGTCTGTCTGTCCGTCTGTTGAAATCAAGTTTCTGAAGCCCCTGGAAAATGGACTTACATAAATTATATATCAGATTTTAGGAAATTCTCCCGCAATGAACGCTATTAAATTTCATTAAAATCGGTTTATAAACACCGAAAATATCGAAAAAATACCAAAAATTAGACGAAAATTTTAAAATTTTTGATTGAAACACACTTTTAAATAACAACAGAAAAAAGATACTCCTGGTGTACATGTGATAATATGTTATATATCAGATTGTAGGAAATAGTTTACCAAAGCACTTTGTAAAATTTTATCAAAATCGGTCCGTAAACAACTGAGATATCGTCAAAACACTGAATTTGATGTATCGCAAATTGCCCAAAGTTCGCATTAGAGAATGTTTGTTGAAAAAATTAAATGCAGAAATAGAAAAAACCATACTCCTTTAGCACGGACCTACATAAATTTTATATCAGATTTTAGGAAATTCCCCCGCCAAGCACGTTATTAAATTTTATCAAAAGCGATCCATAAACAATTGAGATATCGCCATAACACTACATTTGATGTACAGCAAATTGCCCAAAGTACGTGTCTAAGAAATTTTGTTTACATTTTGTAAGTATTGTTTCAGCGATATCTCAGGTGTTTGTGGACAGATTGTTATGAAATTTGACATCGTTCTTTGTGGGAGGATTTTCTAAAATCTGATATATATACTCCACAAATCTGACTATGAATACCATTCAAATTGTACCGATCAACTCAGAATCGGCAGGAGAATCGATTTCGCGACGTCGGTCCATCCGTCTGTTTGTCTGTCTGTCGGTCCGTCTGTTTGTTTGTCAGTCCGTCTACCTGTCTGTAATTTTTTCTGTTGTAGTCAGGTTGATAAAATTTAATAGCGTCCTTCGCAGGGGATTACCTAAATCCTGATGCATTCGGTAATTTGTGGTAGATATAATTTAGCGTTAAAGCGATGGTGTTTTGATCGACAATGATAAAATTCAGTGTGGGACAATATCCTAAAATTTTGTGTAAAATCCAGGAGCTCCACAAATCAGATTTTAGCAGACAGACACTCTGCATTAATCTTAATTTTGTGTCTGACTTTTGAACATTATGATAACATTTGAGAATGTATTATATATCAAATTATAGGTAATCTTCCTAGGAAGTACAAAAATGCAGCTAATTACATGATATGCGTTCAAAACCTACATATGTATGTAAGTATCTCACATATCAACGAAAATTTAAATTTTTTAATTGCAATTGGGAGAAATCCGTTCACGTTTGACAATTGATCCCGTATAACTTCGCCTAAGATACGATGATGACATTTAGCATAAAGACAATTGATCCCTTATAACTTCGCCTAAGATACGATGATGACATTTAGTATAAAGACGTTGTACAATATTGATATTCAGGGCGATAGCGCCTAAAATAAACTTTCTAGAGGGACAATATTTGACAAAAGTATTTCTGATCTCTTGAAAAGTTCGATATTGAAAATGGGCGAGCTCTATTCACATTTAGTGAAATCTCCCATATAACTCCGACCGGGAATCGATTTAATGCTGATAAATTAAATCACATTAAAATTGCACAAGGAACTAGAGCAAAACTTTTCAAACATATTTCACGTATGTATCTAAAACTAAGAGTGTATACCCTATAATTTTAAGGCTTGTATACATTGACAATCATTGTTAAAGCTTTGACCTAAATCAGTCCGCTAACTTCAGAGTTTTACATAACTAATCAAGAACTTTTACTAGTTGGATAATTCGTACGAATTAAAGTGCACAACCCACACTGGACACTGTGTTTTTGGGTTGCATGCCAGAATACTTAAACTTCATCAAATCGATGTGCTATTGCAAATGTAAGGGCATCTACATTTTGAAGCATCTTTTCTGCATGGTTTATCTGGTCTATCGAACTTTATTAAGTGTTCGTAAAATATGTGTCTATTTTAATTCGAAGCTACTGGCTGGCTTAAATATGCATTCTCTACTTGTAGTCTAGTAATCATTATCTTTCACAAAGGGACCACTTTAGAACCCAAGTGAAGCTTCCCTAGACATCAGCCACCTGCCCAACCTAACCTTTGGGTGCATAACTATTCTAGATGATGACGCCACCGAAAAGCTTTTCTTTTTCCGACTCTTAATTTTAAAGACTCTTTGCATATAATACTAGTATAACCAAATTTTGCTAGGAATTACATTAAGTACTTTTGCAACACCATTGGTGAAGTGTATCCAAGATTCGGCAAAGCCGAATATACCACTCTTACTTGTTTATTAGGGGTATAACTTTTGAATAATTTGCTAAATAATCAAAAAATACCTATCAATGCCATATAGACCATAAAAATCGATGATGAAAAGTGGGGTCACTTTTTCGCGGGCGTTAAAAAAGTTTCCCCCCAAATCATTTTGAAGTTTAGTATTTGGATTTAAATTTTTTTTTTATTATTATACCCTTCACCACCATAGGTGGAAAGGGTATTATAAGTTTGTGATGATGTTTGTTACGCATAGAAATATTTGTCTTAGACCCACCTTTTAGTATACCAATAGACTTAGAATCACTTTCTGAGTCGATTTAGCGATGTCCGTCCGTCTGGCTGGCTGGCTGGCTGGACCCCCATGTAAACCTTGTAATCAAACTACAGGTCGCAATTCTAAAGATAATTTGATGAAATTTGGCACAGATAATTTTTTTGATAATTGGACCATGGCTATTGAAATTGGTCAAAATCGGTCCATTTTTTATGGTACCTCCCATAGGTCCCACTTCCCGGAATTGCTATATTGGCCACAAATATCAATATTTTTTCATGAAATTTAAAATAAAATACTGCTTATGTAAACTAAAATCACTGTACCAAATTTCGTTGAAATCGGTCCACATTTGACCATAGGTCCTATACAAACTCTTCTTCAAAAACGCACTAAATGAGATAAAAAATCACTAAAACGCTCGTAAATCTAAAGATAATGAAAATTTTGAGTTTATTTTTTGCACACATAATTTTTGTAACAACTGTAATCAATTTGCCAAATTCGAGATAATCGGTCCACATTTGACCGTAGCTCTCATATAAGTCCAAATGACGGAAAAAGGTTGAATATATACGATTTGAGAAAATGTTTGTATGATGACAAAATTTAGCAAATATTTGTCTTTATACAGGAAAAATAACACCTTTGACTTTAGTAGTGAAGGGTATCGTATGGTCGGCTTGACCGACTATAGCGCTTTCTTACTTGTTTTTTTTTAATTTTTAGTTTATGTCCTTCAACAAAGATAATTTGTAATATTTGAAGTTAATATATAGTTCATGACTATATTTTTTTGGAAGCTTTTAGAAAAAAAGGTTTGGGGGGGGGGGGGGGGTAGGTTTTTTATCCAAATTGATTTCAAATAACTGTTTTCTTGATAAAAACATCAGTAGCCACCCCGTCGTGATAGGTATTTTTTTGGTTATACCCCTATTGTTTATGTTGCGCCAGCAGTTGTATATTTTTATTACAATTTCAATTATGACCCTACAAATGGGCATTAATTAAGATTTTTTTTTTCTAACAATATCAACTAATTTATGCATTAAAATTTCTATTTATGTTTGTTAATAAACTTGATTTCTATTCTCACATCCAGACTTTCTATTGTTTTTAGTTATTCATTATTCTACACGTGTGGTCGGTATTTTTGCTCATGAACTGACTATTTGGCGAAATCCCTAAACGAAAAAGTAATTATAAATATTGCCTTTATAAGCGGCAGAGTAAATACTCGACAGACAGACAGATATATAAACAGAACGTTAGATATTGTTACTCATGTTAGACTAAAAACAGAATCTTATCATTTGTTAAATGTAATAAAATCCTATTTTGATAACTAGATTTAGTGCCAGACATTAGAAGGGCCCCGGGGTAGAAACAAACTAGATCACTAACTGATAACATGAAGCATGTTAGCTAAATATATTTGTAGTATGTTAACTTATGATACGGAAATAATGATTTGAAATGCTTAGATTGTAATTTTTTGTTGGCCCAAAGGAGTTTTCTGTAAAATGTTGGATGTGTTTTGTAAAGCTACATTTAATTCAATTATACTGTGCAACATGAATAATAAGGGTTATTCATATAAAAATATAATACCAGGTTGACCGAGCCTTGTTCGGAGCTTTATGACAAGCATTTTGAGGCAAATTTTAAAGTTTTTATATATTTTATTTTGTAAAATACTAAAATAAATTTAGAGGAAAGACATTGTACAAATATTCAGTTAATTTTGAATTATTTTATTTATTTTGTCCGACCAACACATAGTTTGCATAGTTTACAGCTTAACTCATTTTAATAATTTTGGAAATTGGTCATACCAACAGAAACCTCCGTCGACTTGTGCGTAACAACTTTGCTAAAGATTATAGTCTGATCAAATGCACAGTTTATGATTTAATTCATTTTGAGTAGTTTTCAGTGGCGCCACCTGAAGTTGTCCATACCAACTAGGAAACCTTCGTCTGCTTATGCGTAACAACTTTGCTTATGATTATAACATGATCAAATGCACAGTTTACGATTTAATTCACTTTAAGTAAATTTATGTGGCGCCACCTGTCGGACTTTGCTCATTCCAATTCATAAACCTTCGTCGGCTTATCCGCAACGACTTTGCTGAAGTTTATAGCACGATTAAATGTACAGCTTACGATTGACTTTGAGTAAATTTCAGTGGCGCCACCAGTCGAAATTTCTTCTTACCAACTAAGAAACCTTCGTCGGCTCATGTGCAACAACTTTGCTAAAGATTGTAGAATGATTAAATGTACAGCTTACGATTAAATTGACTTTGAGTAAGTTTCGGTAGCGCCACCTGTCGGAAATTATTCATACCAACTTAAAGATCATAGCATGATCAAATGTACAGTTACGATTTAATTAATTTTTTGTAATTTTCAGTGGCTCCATCTGTCGGAAATTAATCTTATCAACTTAAAAACCTTCGCCGGCTTATCCGCAACATCTTCGCTAAAGAGCATAACATGATCAAATTCATAGTTTACTATTCTATAAAGAACATATACACAAACATTCATTTGTTTAAAAGGTATAACATTACTAATTTTTCCCCTTTTTATCCCTTAATTTCAAAAAAGTTCCACATGCATATTTGGTACTTCTGTGGTACCAATTGAATTCGGTACATTTTTAAATTGAATTCGGTACATTTTATAATGTTCCTATTCATATTACTTTTTGAGATGTTAAGTTATCATTTTATCCCTTTTTTACCCATTTTGGTCCCAAAATAAAAAAAACACCAAATACGTGTTTAAAGTTTCTTTCACATCTATTGATTGCAGTACAAAGTTTCTTTCTATATTCCTTAGTTTAAAATATAAAGGTGGGTTACCCCTTATCGGACATAGTTTCAAAAAAGTACAAGACACCTGTCCGTTTATTTTCATAGCTGTTTAAAACGTAATTTAAATTTTGTTTCTATACCTATTACTTAAGGAGATATAGCGTTTTCGATTTTATCCCCTTTTTACCCGTTTTTACCCTCTTAGAGGCAAAGGTTCCAAAAGTCCCTTCTTCATCGACCTATACATCAAAAAAGGTACCCACTGTCCAAATTTTATCAAAATCGTTAGAGCCGTTTTCGAGATAGTCATTCTATATATATATATAAATACATATAATTATTGCTCGTTTAAGAATATAATAAAATAAAATAAGATATAGAGCACATTAACGACATATATATCAAACAATACGAAATTGAAAGATCTACAAATCTTTGTCTATTTTTTAAAATTTCTTTGAGGCGCCCAAAAAATATGAGGAAAAAAATAAAAAGTGGCGAAAACAAGCTTCAAATTTTGGCGGCCATTAAGTAGTATTAGAAGTGACAAAATTAAAATTTAGAGAGAAGTGAATTTATCCCCTAAGTGTGGTGTCTATTTCGTAGAACAACGACTAGGGTTCAAATATTAAAACAAATGCAGGAGAAAACGAAATATGAAGAAAAACTTGAATGCTTCAATCGATTTTTTAACGTTGTTTTTGATTTGCATGCCAATTACGCTTAGAAGCGCAAATTTGCGCAACTAAGATATCGTGTTCAGTATACAGAAGTTTTTTCGAGTTCAAAATCTTTAATTAGATTTTCCGAACTCCTAAGGTTACAAAAATTATTCGAGTTGAAAGTCGGTTTCAAAGGAATAAAAACTGTTTGAATTTTGCCCATATATCGTTTTTGATTTTTGAGCCAATATTAAGAAAATTACAAACGGAATGATACGCTAATTCCTTTTGATGGTGGATATAAAAACATCATTTATATTCTAAAATTTTGCCAAATTTTTAATAAAACTTGATTATCACGAAATGGCAAAAAAAAAAATAAAAACTATCGTTCTGTTAAGGGGACGAGATGTTGACGTCATCACATGTTAATAAATTACCAGAGTACATCCCATTACCAAAGTTTTGCTGGGTTTATTAATTAAAATTACACAATACTTTTAGAACCCACATAAAAACCCATTTGAAAATAACTAAAAGTCAATTGAAAACTAATTAAATCACGTATTATTGAAAATTACATACAAACTCCTACACATCATTAAAATACATTGAATCCATTTTAATTAAAGGTTTGAATAATATTTGAAATTTGAAAATATTGAAACAAAAGCCGCAAATATGCGGCAGAATTGTGGAGCCTCTAAATAAAAACTTCATTTCTATATAAATATAAGCATTTTTTTAAGACCTATTAGAATTTAAAATAATTGAAATTGTCATAAAACAAAAACCGCTGTAGTTATTAAAATTTGATAAGTGGAAAGATTTTCGAAAATACTTATACAAGATTCATTATGATCATACCACTGTTCAAGGGACCAAGGAAGGGCAGACAAATTTACAGACTTCATTAGTGAAATCGACTCAAAATTTTTGTTAGGATGAACAAATACAATTTTTTACAATACAAACTTCAGAACAAATCTAATGTACAATATTCTAAATATACCTTAACATAACTTTTAATTCATTCAATGAAAAGATTTTTAAAATTCTATATTTAGGTAATAAGTGTCAGTCTGTCTCTTCAGTCATTCGGTCACTGATTGAATTCGTTCGTCTTTTTTTAAAGTTAACATTGGAATTGTAAACAATTAAACCAAATTGAAAATAATACTTCATTTTGCCCACTTTTCGATGAGGCTGTTATCGTTGTGAATGCCGGATGAGTGATGACTGACAATGAGGTTTAAATTTTGAAAATTATGGCGACGAAGGCAGAGTGTTAATTCGATAACAAGGGCAAAAGAATGGTATTAGTGTAATCGTCAAACAGCAGAGCCATTACTCATTTGAAATCATTCAATCATGGAATCAGTCAAGCCATGCAAAGGCCAATTAAATTAATTAAAGCTTAAAATCTCAGTATATTGTGTATTTATGTATATCTGAATATTAAATTAAATACTTCAAAAAATTTCTTTCAAAACGAAGAAACTAAATTAAGAAATAAAAAAATTTTAAAAACAGGAAATAATTAAAAAATTTCCTATCAAAAAAGAAGTTTTTGAAAACTTTCCTTCAAAAATAAGAAATTTTTGAAAAAATTTCTAAAAAAAAACAAAAAAAAATGGAACATTTTCTAAAAATTTTCCATATAAATAAGCAATTTTTCGAAATTTCCTATAAAAATAAGCAATTTTTCGAAATTTCCTATAAAAATAAGAAATTTTTCAAAATTTCCTATAAAAAAAAGAAAATTTTTCAAAATTTCCTATAAAAATAGGAAAATTTTGAAAAATTTCCTATAAAAATAGGAAAATTTTGAAAAATTTCCTATAAAAATAGGAAAATTTTGAAAATTTTCCTATAAAAATAGGAAAATTTTGAAAAATTTCCTATAAAAATAGGAAAATTTTGAAAAATTTCCTATAAAAATAGGAAAATTTTGAAAAATTTCCTATAAAAATAGGAAAATTTTGAAAAATTTCCTATAAAAATAGGAAAATTTTGAAAAATTTCCTATAAAATAGGAAAATTTTGAAAAATTTCCTATAAAAATAGGAAAATTTTGAAAATTTTCCTATAAAAATAGGAAAATTTTGAAAAATTTCCTATAAAAATAGGAAAATTTTGAAAAATTTCCTATAAAAATAGGAAAATTTTGAAAAATTTCCTATAAAAATAGGAAAATTTTGAAAAATTTCCTATAAAAATAGGAAAATTTTGAAAAATTTCCTATAAAAATAGGAAAATTTTGAAAAATTTCCTATAAAAATAGGAAAATTTTGAAAAATTTCCTATAAAAATAGGAAAATTTTGAAAAATTTCCTATACAAATAGGAAAATTTTGAAAAATTTCCTATAAAAATAGGAAAATTTTGAAAAATTTCCTATAAAAATAGGAAAATTTTGAAAAATTTCCTATAAAAATAGGAAAATTTTGAAAAATTTCCTATAAAAATAGGAAAATTTTGAAAAATTTCCTATAAAAATAGGAAAATTTTGAAAAATTTCCTATAAAAATAGGAAAATTTTGAAAAATTTCCTATAAAAATAGGAAAATTTTGAAAAATTTCCTATAAAAATAGGAAAATTTTGAAAAATTTCCTATAAAAATAGGAAAATTTTGAAAAATTTCCTATAAAAATAGGAAAATTTTGAAAAATTTCCTATAAAAATAGGAAAATTTTGAAAAATTTCCTATAAAAATAGGAAAATTTTGAAAAATTTCCTATAAAAATAGGAAAATTTTGAAAAATTTCCTATAAAAATAGGAAAATTTTGAAAAATTTCCTATAAAAATAGGAAATTTTTGAAAAATTTCCTATAAAAATAGGAAATTTTTGAAAAATTTCCTATAAAAATAGGAAATTTTTGAAAAATTTCCTATAAAAATAGGAAATTTTTGAAAAATTTCCTATAAAAATAGGAAAATTTTGAAAAATTTTCTATAAAAATAGGAAAATTTTGAAAAATTTCCTATAAAAATAGGAAAATTTTGAAAAATTTCCTATAAAAATAGGAAAATTTTGAAAAATTTCCTATAAAAATAGGAAAATTTTGAAAAATTTCCTATAAAAATAGGAAAATTTTGAAAAATTTCCTATAAAAATAGGAAAATTTTGAAAAATTTCCTATAAAAATAGGAAAATTTTGAAAAATTTCCTATAAAAATAGGAAAATTTTGAAAAATTTCTTATAAAAATAGGAAATTTTTGAAAAATTTCCTATAAAAATAGGAAATTTTTGAAAAATTTCCTATAAAAATAGGAAATTTTTGAAAAATTTCCTATAAAAATAGGAAATTTTTGAAAAATTTCCTATAAAAATAGGAAATTTTTGAAAAATTTCCTATAAAAATAGGAAATTTTTGAAAAATTTCCTATAAAAATAGGAAATTTTTGAAAAATTTCCTATAAAAATAGGAAATTTTTGAAAAATTTCCTATAAAAATAGGAAATTTTTGAAAAATTTCCTATAAAAATAGGAAATTTTTGAAAAATTTCCTATAAAAATAGGAAATTTTTGAAAAATTTCCTATAAAAATAGGAAATTTTTGAAAAATTTCCTATAAAAATAGGAAATTTTTGAAAAATTTCCTATAAAAATAGGAAATTTTTGAAAAATTTCCTATAAAAATAGGAAATTTTTGAAAAATTTCCTATAAAAATAGGAAATTTTTGAAAAATTTCCTATAAAAATAGGAAATTTTTGAAAAATTTCCTATAAAAATAGGAAATTTTTGAAAAATTTCCTATAAAAATAGGAAATTTTTGAAAAATTTCCTATAAAAATAGGAAATTTTTGAAAAATTTCCTATAAAAATAGGAAATTTTTGAAAAATTTCCTATAAAAATAGGAAATTTTTGAAAAATTTCCTATAAAAATAGGAAATTTTTGAAAAATTTCCTATAAAAATAGGAAATTTTTGAAAAATTTCCTATAAAAATAGGAAATTTTTGAAAAATTTCCTATAAAAATAGGAAATTTTTGAAAAATTTCCTATAAAAATAGGAAATTTTTGAAAAATTTTCTATAAAAGTAGAAAATTTTTGAAAAATTTCCTATAAAAATAGGAAATTTTTGAAAAATTTCCTATAAAAATAGGAAATTTTTGAAAAATTTCCTATAAAAATAGGAAATTTTTGAAAAATTTCCTATAAAAAAGGAAATTTTTGAAAAATTTCCTATAAAAATAGGAAATTTTTGAAAAATTTCCTATAAAAATAGGAAATTTTTGAAAAATTTCCTATAAAAATAGGAAATTTTTGAAAAATTTCCTATAAAAATAGGAAATTTTTGAAAAATTTCCTATAAAAATAGGAAATTTTTGAAAAATTTCCTATAAAAATAGGAAATTTTTGAAAAATTTTCTATAAAAATAGGAAATTTTTGAAAAATTTCCTATAAAAATAGAAAATTTTTGAAAAATTTCCTATAAAAATAGGAAATTTTTGAAAAATTTCCTATAAAAATAGGAAATTTTTGAAAAATTTCCTATAAAAATAGGAAATTTTTGAAAAATTTCCTATAAAAATAGGAAATTTTTGAAAAATTTCCTATAAAAATAGGAAATTTTCTAAAAATTTCCTATAAAAATAGGAAATTTTTGAAAAATTTCCTATAAAAATAGGAAATTTTTGAAAAATTTCCTATAAAAATAGGAAATTTTTGAAAAATTTCCTATAAAAATAGGAAATTTTTGAAAAATTTCCTATAAAAATAGGAAATTTTTGAAAAATTTCCTATAAAAATAGGAAATTTTTGAAAAATTTCCTATAAAAATAGGAAATTTTTGAAAAATTTCCTATAAAAATAGGAAATTTTTGAAAAATTTCCTATAAAAATAGGAAATTTTTGAAAAATTTCCTATAAAAATAGGAAATTTTTGAAAAATTTCCTACAAAAATAGGAAATTTTTGAAAAATTTCCTATAAAAATAGGAAATTTTTGAAAAATTTCCTATAAAAATAGGAAATTTTTGAAAAATTTCCTATAAAAATAGGAAATTTTTGAAAAATTTCCTATCAAAATAGGAAATTTTTTAAAAATTTTCTTTCAAAAATTGAAAAATTTCCTATAAAAATAGCAAATTTTTGAAAAATTTCCTAAAAAAAAATAGTAATTTTTTCTGAAATTTGAAAATTTTTAAAATTTCCTATAAAAATGAGATATTTTTAAAAAATTTCCTACAAAATAGGACATTTTTGAAATTGCCTTTAAAAAAAAGAAATTTTTCACGAATTTTCGATAGAAACAGGAATTTTGAAAAAAAAATTCTATAAAAAAGGATATTTTTGAAAAATTTCTTATAAAAACAGGAAATTTTTGAAAAATTTCCTAAAAACAGCAAATTTTTGAAAAATTTCCTAAAAACAGGAAATTTTTGAAAAATTTCCTAAAAACAAGAAATTTTTGAAAAATTTCCTAAAAACAAGAAATTTTTGAAAAATTTCCTATAAAAATAGGAAATTTGTGAAAAATTTCCTACAAAAATAAGAAATTTGTGAAAAATTTCCTATAAAAATAGAAAATTTGTGAAAAATTTCCTATAAAAACAGGAAATTTTTGAAAAATTTCTTATAAAATATTTCTAATAAAAATAAAAATGAGATATTTTTTGAAAAATTTCCTACAAAAGTAGAACATTTTTGAAATTTCCTTTAAAAAAAGAAATTTTTCAAGAATTTTCTATAAAAACAGGAATTTTGAAAAAAAAATCCTATAAAAAAGGATATTTTTGAAAAATTTCTTATAAAACAGGAAATTTTTGAAAAATTTCCTAAAAACAGGAAATTTTTGAAAAATTTCCTAAAAACAGGAAATTTTTGAAAAATTTCCTAAAAACAAGAAATTTTTGAAAAATTTCCTAAAAACAAGAAATTTTTGAAAAATTTCCTAAAAACAAGAAATTTTTGAAAAATTTCCTATAAAAAACAAGAAATTTTTGAAAAATTTCCTATAAAAATAGGAAATTTGTGAAAAATTTCCTATAAAAATAGGAAATTTGTGAAAAATTTTCTATAAAAATAGGAAATTTGTGAAAATTTCCTATAAAAATAGGAAATTTGTGAAAAATTTTCTATAAAAATAAGAAATTTGTGAAAAATTTCCCATAAAAATAGGAAATTTGTGAAAAATTTCCTATTTGTATAGGAAATTTTTCATTCGTGAAAAATTTTCTATAAAAACAGGAAATTTTTGAAAAATTTCTTTTAAAAATAGGAAATTTTTGAAAAATTTTTAATAAATTTCCTATAAAAAACAGCAAAATTTTTGAAAAATATCCT
Source organism: Stomorhina lunata (assembly GCA_933228675.1). Classification (NCBI taxonomy): domain Eukaryota; kingdom Metazoa; phylum Arthropoda; class Insecta; order Diptera; family Rhiniidae; genus Stomorhina; species Stomorhina lunata. The sequence continues at coordinate 229,152 of CAKOFX010000005.1, read as the reverse complement.
ATAAACATAGGAAATTTTTGAAAAATTTAAAATAAAAGTAAGAATTTGTTAAAAATTTCTTATAAAACAGAAAAATTTTTTTAAATTTCCTAAAAAAGTATAAATTTTTTAAAAATGTTCCTATTAAAATAAGAAATTTTTGAAAATTTTCCTGTAGAGATAAAAAACTTTTGACAAATTTACTATAAAAACAAAAAATTTTTGAAAAATTTCCTATAGAAATAAGAAATTTAAAAAAAAATTCTAACAAAAAAAGTCATTTTTGAAAAAATTAATTTTCACATTTTGTTTACCCATCCCCTGTTTGTAATCAAAATGTTTCTCTATGTTAATGCGTTGATTTAAATTTTATTCGCCTGACATGATTTGAAGTGGCTAAAAAGAATTTGTTTATTTGCATTTGTTATAAATTTTATGAATAAATATTTTTCATTTCATGACTCAATGAAAGTGAAAAACAATTTAATAGGGCAAAGACCAACCAAACTCCACTCCAACCCCAAATTTATTCAAATGTTCTACAAGTGAAATAAATTATTATTAAATATTTTGTCAATATTAACCAAAATATGCATGAAAGATAAAAGGTGTTCTATAATTGGGATCTTGAATTAAAGGATGTTTTGTTTATGTCATTGGATTTTTTTCTGTTAGAAATTTTAAGATTTTTACTTTGATTTGAAAAGTAAATAGTTTTTAATAATTTCTATAGAAGATTATTATAAGTTTTTGCTTTTTATATAAATTAAATAAATAAATATTTGATGTTTAGTATTTAAATTTTAAATTTTTTTGAAAATATATTCCCAGATCGATACTTGAGGCTATAAATTTATTTGATTGTACTTATTTCCTGTTAGAAAAAATTGTTGTTATGTTGATTTAAATTGATTTAGATATAATTAACTTTGATTTGTTCAAAACATCAAAGGCAATTTAACTATTCAAAATTGAAGCCACACTAATTGATTAATTTAAAATAATTGTAATAGTTAACCAGGAAACCAAATTGTAAGCCTAATGGAATTTTAAATTAGTTTAAACATTTTATAAAACCTTCTTAATTTTCTAGGAAATTTTTCAAAAATTCTTTATTTTTATAAGAAATTTTTCAAAAATTTCTTGTTTTTATAGGAAATTTTTCAAAAATTTCTTGTTTTTATAGGAAATTTTTCAAAAATTTCTTGTTTTTATAGGAAATTTTTCAAAAATTCTTTATTTTTATAGGAATTTTTTCAAAAATTTCTTGTTTTTATAGGAAATTTTTCAAAAATTCTTTATTTTTATAGGAAATTTTTCAAAAATTTCTTATTTTTATAGGAAATTTTTCAAAAATGTCTTATTTTTGTAGAAAATTTTTCAAAATTTTCTTATTTTTACAGGAAATTTTTCAAAAATTTCTTATTTTTATAGAAAATTTTTCAAAAATTTCTTATCTTCTTAGGAAATTTTTCAAAAATTTCTTATTTTTATAGGAAATTTTTCAAAAATTTCTTATTTTTATAGGAAATTTTTCAAAAATTTCTTATTTTGTCTTCTTTTTTAGAGCAAATTTTTCAAAAATGTCCTACTTTTATAGGAAGTTTTTCAAAAATGTCTTATTTGAATAGCAAATTTTTCAAAAGTTTCTTATTTTTATAGGGAATTTTTTCAAAAATTTCTTATTTTTACAGGATTTTTTTTTATTTTATATGAAATTTTTCAAATATTTCTTAATTTTATAGTAAATTTTTCACAAATTTCTTATATTTAGAGGAAATTTTTCAAATACTTCTTATTTTTTATATAAATTTTTCCAAAAATTTCTTATATTTGTAGAAAATTTTTTAAAAATTTCCTATTTTTATAGAAATTTTTAAAAAATTTCTTATTTTTATAGCAAATTTTTCAAAAATTTCTTATTTTTATAGGAAATTCTTCAAAAATTTCTTACTTTTATAAGAAGTTTTTCAAAAATTTCTTATTTTTATAGAACATTTTTCAGAAATTTGTTTTTTCGTAGTAAATTTTTCAAAAATTTCTTGTTTTGTAGGAAATTTTTTTTAAAAATTTCTTATTCTTATAGTAAATTTTTAAAAAATTTCTTATTTTTATATGAAAATTTTCAAATGTTTCTTATTTTTATAGGATTTTCTTCAAAAATGTCTAATTCTTACAGGAAACTTTTTAAAAATTTCTTATTTTTATAGGAAATTTTTCAATAATTTCGTATTTTTATAAAATTTTCAAAAATTTCTTATTTTTATAGGAAATTTTAAAAAAATTTAGTATTTTTATAGAAAATTTTTAAAAAAAATTTCTTATTTTTAAAGGACATTTTTCAAAAATTATTTATTCTGATAGAAAAATTTTCAAAAATTTCGTATTTTTATTGATTTTTTTTTAAATTTCATATTTTTATATATTTTTTTAATTTTTTTATTTTTATAGGAAATTTTTCAAATTTCTTACTTTTATAGGAAATTTTTCAAAAATTTCTTTCTTTTATAGGAAATTTTTCAAAAATTTTTTTCTTTCGTAGGAAAATTTTGAAAACTTTCTTATTTTTATGGGATTTTTTACTAAAATTTTTTATTTTTATAGGAATTTTTTCAAATTTTTTTTTTTTTTAGGAAATTTTTCTAAAATTTCTTACTTTTATAGAAAATTTTTCATTTTTTTAGAAAATTTTTCAAAAGTTCGTTGTTTTTATAGGAAATTTTTTAAAAATTTATAATTTTTAAATTAAATTTTTCAAAAAATTCTTACTTTTATAGGAAATTTTTCAAAAGTTCGTTATTTTTATAGGGAATTAAAAAAAAAATTATAATTCTTAAATTAAATTTTTCAAAAAATTATTATTTTGATAGGAAATTTTTCTAAAATTTCTTATTTTTATAGATTTTTTTTAAATTTGTTTAAAGGGTTTTTTTTAATTTCTAATTTTTATAGAACTTTTTCATAAATTTCTTATTTTTGTAAGGAAATTTTTCAAAAAAACTTTTTTTTTAATTTTTCAAAAATTACTTAGTTTTATAGGAAATTTAAAAAAAAAGTATTAAATTTTTAAATAGTTTCTTATTTTTAAAAGAAATTTTTCAAAAATTTCTTAGTTTTTTAAGAAATTTCTTATTTTTATAGGAAATTTATAAAAAAATATATTTTGTTGGAAACTTTTCAAAATTTTCTAATTTTTTTAAGAACTTGTTCACAAATTTCTTATTTTTTTAAGAAATTTTTAAAAAATTTCTTATTTTGATAGCAAATTTTTCAAAAATTTCCTATTTTTGTAGGAAATTTCTCAAAAAATTCTTGTTTTTGTATGAAATTTTCAAAAATCTCGAAACATAATTGACAACCCTTGTATGCAGTAATAGTCCCCGTTATGCATTTAACTTTTACCATTTAAAAAAAAAATAAAGAATGACTTCCGTTAGTTAAAATGACTCTGTTTTTTCACAATTGAAGCTTACGCAAACATTTGACATACTATAAAATATATGTAAGTAAATACAACTGAATTTTCTCGGTAAATAAGTTCCAAAGGGAATATACCGCTGTTTCTAGGCCTGAAGTTAGTTCTACTTAAAACTGATTTCAAGTTAACATACAAGTACATTAAGCCTCACATAAGGCTTAATGTACTTGTGTGTTAATATACTTGTATGTTAACACCAAAAAGATCACTTTTAACAGGACGATATGAACTTTCTCAGTCAAAAAATTATATAGATTTTTATAATACTTAGCCTTAATGTTGCTTATGGTTACCGAAAATCTGTATAGCAAACCATAACCGGCCCTAATTTAACTACACCCAGAAAATCGCAAAAATTCTTATATGTAAATCTAAGGTAATAGAATGTTTATGCTGAAAATTTTGATAGACAAGTTGTAAACATAAATCGATATGGTAGCATTCGATCCACATTTTATCCATTCCATATCAGCCCCTCGGCTTCAAATAACATAAATATTCTTGAATCTCAAAATATCTGTGATAATTGACAGATATTAGGAAAAAAATTTAAATTTTGTGGTCCATATAACAATGGCGGTATACAGCGGTTTAGGGTATCATATCGGTCGGACTAACTTTCCTTACAAATTCTCTAATTTCCAGTAAACTTAGAGGAACAAGTCAACAAAGAAACAAATTTAAGGCTTCCAATCTTAAGGCCTAGATATGTTTGTCCTTGCCCTATATAAGTATGTGTGAGTGCAGTGGTTTTACTATTGAATCTGTAACAAAGTCCTAAAAAGAAACGTCAAATGATTTCTGATGTTGTAAACTGCAAGAACATTCACATGAGGATATTTTCAATGCATTTGTTAAAGAAATGGTTCTATTTATTTCCCTTTTTTCTGTTCGAAAATTGGGAAAAACAACAAGGATCATATGTTTTCAGGCTTAAAAGCAAAAAACCTTAAGTGATAAAAGTTCAATTTTTTTTTCTGATTCAGTGTGGTTTAATACCCTATATTGTAAGTATTTGAAACCAAAAAAATATTTTTCACAATTTGTCACTTACGCTCTTTTGCTCTGAAGGAAATAAACAAAATATATATACACTTTTTGAACGAAATATTTTTTTTGGCTTCTAACAACATTTTTGTGCAGTTCGATTCCTTTTATTCGTTTGTTTATTTTTTCATTGACGTTTTTTATGACACCCCGCAGCCTTACAAAGTATTCGATGTTTTTCTAACTTTTCTGACTTTTTGTGAATATTTCTGTTCGACAATCGTTGGGTGATTTAAAACATCCTGCATGTGTATGCATTTTCTAAGATATTTGAAAATGTTCTTGAAAAACTGAAAAAAAAAACTCATCATTACAAACATTAATATCATTACATCAACAACCTAACTTCAACAAAAATATATCAGTGTTGGCACCTAGCCATAACAATGACCAGATCAGGGCTTTTATGGCCCTTTTAGCAATTGTCATTGTGTTTTCTTTTCTTTTCCTTTTTATAGTAAAAGTATCACTGATTTAATTGTTGTCAAACTATTTAATGGTGAAGGCATAACACTGACCATTAATTAGTATCGCAGACAACAATTAACATCTTTGAGACTTTTACTATAAATAGACAATTGATTAGTTTTTTTCAATATATTGCAATGGCAGATCGTTTTAGCATAAACTTCTGCAACATACGTGGGCTAAGAGCGAATTTCTTCTCTGTTTATGCACACATTTGTCTCCATCGGCCGGATGTTTTCGCCTTATCTGAAACCCAGGTATCTGAAAATGCTGATCCACAGGATTTTCACATACCTGGGTATCAATTCCTATCCCTTTTTAACCTTCATAGGGGCATTGCAATGTACATTCGCGATGAAGTTGCGTACCAGTGCCAGCAATCATTAGGCACGCATGATAACGAATTTAGCTGTCTCTGGGTTAAATTCAGAATCAGGGCGCATCTTTTGTACTTCGGGTTTCTTTATAGAAGTCCAAACGCGGAAAGGGGCACAACTTTATCTGGCTTCGATGCCCTTTCCGATTCAATTTCGAAGATCCTCGAGAGTTGTCCGAGCAGTGAAATCGTTATTGCTGGTGATTTCAATGTTCACAACTCGTCCTGGCTTCGCCATTCGAGCCACACAACTCCTGAAGGCCAATATGTTGAGTTATTTGCAGCGCACAATCACCTTGCGCAACTGGTGAATGAGCCAACACATATTCCATGTGTTGATGGGCACCAACAAAACATCCTTGACCTTTTCCTTACTTCACACCCTGATAAGTATGAAGTAAAGGTTCTTGCACCTCTCGGAAATTCCGATCATTGTACCATTTCCGCCTCTTTTTCGCTCTCCTCACTTCGCAGCATTTCGCAAACAGCTACGAAACGTTCAATTTTTCTATACGAAAAAGGTCGTTGGGCAGAGCTCAACGAATTCTATAGGCATTTTAACTGGAAACTGTGTTTCCTCGACAGTAATGTCAATGCCTCGGCGGAAATGGTTTCTAATGTTATTAAGCTGGGAATGAAAATGTTTATCCCAGTGAAAAACATTTCGATTAAACCAAAGGTAAAAACTTGGTTTAATCAGACGTGCAAACAAGCAGTCAGATCCCGAGAGGAAGCTTTCAGAAACTGGCGCAATAACCAAAATCCAGTTACTGATTTGCAACGCAAACGTGCAAGGCGTACATGTGCCAAAGTATTAAGACGTGAAAAAGCTCTGTACGAGCAGCGTCTTCGTACTAAAATTCTTGCTGCTCCTCGGGGCAGCAAGAGTTTCTGGTCATTCGTTAAAAGAGTTAAGAATAATGCTAGTTCTTCAATTTCTTCTCTTTTAAAGAATGGTCAAACATTCACTGACCCGGTTGACAAAGCTAACCTTTTAGCTGAATTATTTGCAAGCAATTCCCGCTTGCCGGAAAGCACTCAACCTCCGCCCGAGCTCGAAAGAGTATCTGTAACTATGCCAAAGATATTCTTTCGCGCCCGTGCTGTAAAAAGGGTTTTAGCAGATCTCAACATAAACAAGTCTTCAGGGCCGGATGGCATTCCAGCACTGGTCTTGAAGCAGTGCTGTTCGACGCTTTCGCGTCCATTAGCCAACCTTTTCAGCACCTTGTACCAAGCTGGTACATTTCCTCGGTGTTGGAAGGTTGCTAATGTAACGCCAATCCCTAAAAAGGGTGAGGCTACCAACCCTGAAAATTACCGCCCAATAGCAATTTGTTCTGCACTCTCCAAAGTTTTGGAGAGTATGGTAAACCACCATCTTGTGAAATATCTGGAATCTAACAACCTACTAAGCGACCGCCAGTATGGATTTCGTAGGGGACGCTCTACGGGAGACCTGCTAGCCTTCCTTTCGGAAAAATGGTGTCATTCAATACACCGTTTTGGCGAAAGTAAAGTTGTGGCTCTGGATATTTCCAAGGCGTTTGATAGAGTGTGGCACGGAGCACTTCTATCAAAACTTATTGCTTTTGGTGTCGGTAATATCTTCTCTCGATTTATATCGAGCTTCCTCAGAGATCGCACTATAAGAGTTGTTGTAGATGGGATCTCATCAAACGAATTCAAGCTAAATTCAGGGGTACCGCAAGGCTCCGTTCTTTCTCCTACTCTATTTCTTATCTTTATAAACGACCTTCTACGTCAAACTTCCAATCCTATCTACTCTTTTGCAGATGATAGTAACATTTGCCATTCGTATTCATTCAATCATAAACCAAACCCTTTAGAGATTGGTACTATGAGGCAAAACATGAATGAATCATTAAACCGCGATTTAGAAGCAATCTCAGAATGGGGTCGTGCGAATAGAGTCGATTTTAATGCGCGGAAAACTCAATGTTGTATGCTCACGCATAAACGCACGGCGGATCATGTTACTTCATCTGTATTAATGGGTGGTGAAAATATCGAGGAATCAGATACTCTTGATGTTCTGGGCATGAGAATTCAATGTGATGTCCGGTGGACTGAACACATTTTTCAAGTGTCGAAAGAAGCATTCAAGTGTCTCGGTTTTCTAAAACGGTGCAAGACATACTTCACTTCATCTGATCTCCTTACTATTTATACCACCTATACCCGACCGAAAATGGAATACAACTCTCATGTATGGGCCGGTGCTTCAAAGTCTATTTTGGAGCTTCTTGACCGAGTACAGGAGAGGGCGAAGGTGCTTATTGGTGACAGTAGGGTATCCAACTCTATTGATTCACTGGAGCACCGTCGCAATGTGGGTTGTGTCACACTGTCCTATCGTTACTACTTTGGAATGTGCTCTAATGAAATCAGGGAACTCGTTCCCGAAACTAGAATTTTTTTACGCAATACACGTCTATCTGTTAGAGCTCATCCCTTCGTAGTCGATTGGCCAGTAGACAGAACAACACACTACAGAGAAAATTCATTCTTTAGCCGTACAGTTCGTATGTGGAATTTACTTCCCGCAGAAATTTTTCCTGCCAGTTGCAATATAGGAAAGTTCAAATCAAATGTCCATAAACACTACTCCATCTATCCACCCTCCCATAACCTATTTTCCTAGTTCCAACACAATGCATTGCATAAGTAGGGGTCATCCCCTGAGTGCTGGTCCTAAAAAAAAAAAAAAAAAAAAAAAAAAAAAAAAAAACTCAAAACGTTTATTGCTTTAAAATTGATGGCTGTACGATTTTTAAAGTAAATTCTTTTAAACGCAATTATGGTAATTTATGAGAAAATTTTGTGGGCGTTTTGTGTGAAGTTTAGAGTGTCATAAATTTTGGTCACAGAATCTATTGCTAACGATTATGTAATAGAGGGAAAATTTAATAATGATATTAATAACACTTAAGCATAGAAAGTATTTGGTAAGTTAGAAACCAAGTTGAAGCACTTTTTGCTGCAGACAATGCAAATTTGCAATTTCTAGCAGAAGAGGAAAAGTATTGCATAATTTCAGGATGGCTGACTCAATAACAAAATTTAATATTTAAAGGAGTTACTAAAATTTTTAAACTTTTTAAAAACAATAATAATTTTAAGAAAAATTCTCTTAATTTTTCAAAAATCTCCTAAAAAGTAAGAAATTTTTGGAAAATTTCCTATAAAAATTAGAAATTTTTAAAAATCGTCCTAAAAAAATAAGAATTTTTTTGAAACTTCCTATAAAAAAAATGATTTTTTTAAAATATTTCGTTAAGAATAAGATATTAAAAAAATTAAAGAGTGTTCTAAAAAAAATATGCATTTACTATTTTAGACAAAATTTATCCATAGTGCAAGAAATAATTTATTTTTTGATCAAGTTAGTTTCTATAGATATGTCAGATACTATTATTTTAGAAATTATTAATTTTCAATAGTTATTTCAATCAAAATGGACTGCGAAAAAAAAGTTCGTGAAAATATAATTAAAACTTTTCAAAAAAATCCGTCATGGACTTTTAAAAAAATAGCTAAAAATTTGAAAGTTGACCCTCGAACGGTTTCTAATGCCATCAGACGGTATAAGGAAAACCTGAGCATTGAAAGAAAACCGGGATCAGGAAGGAAAAAGGTCCTACAGATATTGGTTAGGCAAAAGAAGTCGAGCGACTCTTTCGAAGAGCGCCTAACACTTCTTTAAGAAAAGCAGCTCGTACGGTGAAATGTTCTACGAATTTTGCACATAGAGTCAAAGCTTATGCTGGACTGAAGACATACAAAGTCCAAAGGGTTCCAGATCGCAATGCTATAAAGAACTTAGAAGCAAAAAAACGAGCGAAAAAATTGAAGTCTGATTTTATAAAAAAATACACCTGTTGTGTGATGGATGATGAAACATACGTACTGGCAGACTTTTCTCAACTTCCTGGTCAAGATTTTTATGTTCCTGATAAACGGGGCAATGTTCGGCAAGAGTTTCGCACAAAAAAACAAACAAAATTCCCTAAAAAGTTTCTCGTGTGGCAAGCTATTTGCAGTTGTGGCAAAAGAAGTAAAGTATTTGTGGCATCTGGCACAATAAACAAAGAAATTTATATAAAGGAGTGCCTACAAAACGGATGTTACCCTTTTGAAGAGAGCACAGAGTGACTACATTTTTTTGGCCCAATTTGGCATCATGCCATTATGGAAAAAAGGCACTTGAGTGGTACTCAAAGAATAATGTCATTTTTGTACCACGAGAGGCAAATCCACCTAACTGTCCAGAATTTCGGCCTGTGGAAAGGTATTGGGCTCTGGTAAAAAAGGAATTGAAGAACACAGGAAAGATTTCCAAGAACATGTCCGATTTTACGCGCAGGTGGAACACATGCTCCAAAAAGGTATCAGAAGCAACTGTAAAATCTTTAATGGGAGGGTTTCCGAAAAAAGTCGATAATTTTGCAAAACCCGAGTACTAAATAAAAATTTTAATGCTAAATGATTTTGTATAATATGTCATTATATTTGCGTATTTTGTAGAGTTTTTATATTAAAAGGTTTGATTTTTATTTAAGAAAATCCAACTACAAATTTTATTTAGAGCACTCTTTACTATAAAAATAAGCAAATTTTGAACATTTTCCTATAAAAAAAGGAATTTTTTAAAAATTTTCTATAAAGAAATTTTTAAAAATATCCTACAAAAATTTTCGAAAAATTAGGAAATTTTTGAAAAATTTTTTTTTAAAAATAAGAAATTTTTTAAAATTTCCTATAAAAAAAGGAAATTTTTGAAAAATTTCCTATAAAAATAGGAAACTTTTGAAAAATTCCCTACAAAAATAGGAAATTTTTGAAAAATTCCCTTTAAAAATAGGAATGTTTTGAAAAATTCCCTATAAAAATATGAAATTTTTGAAAAATTCCCCATAAAAATAGGACACTTTTAAAAAATTCCCCATAAATTAGGAAATTTTTAAAAAATTCCCCAAAAATTATGAAATTTTTGAAAAATTCCCCATAAAAATAGAACATTTTTAAAAAATTCCCCATAAAGTAGGAAATTTTTAAAAAATTTCCCATAAATTAGGAAATTTTTGAAAAATTCCCCATAAAAGTAGGAAATTTTTGAAAAATTCCCCATAAAAATAGGAAATTTTTGAAAAATTCCCCATAAAAATAGGAAATTTGTGAAAAATTCCCTATAAAAATAGGAAATTTTTGAAAAATTTCCTATAAAACTAAAAAAACTTTTAAAAATCTTCTATAAAAATAAGAAATTTTTAAAAAATTTTCTATAAAAATAAGAAATTTATGAAAAATTTTCTATAAAAATGTGAAAAATTTCCTATAAAAACGTGAAAAATTTCCAATAAAAATGTGAAATTTTTAAAAAATTTCCTATAAAAATATGAAATTTTGAAAAAATTCCAATAAAAATATGAGTTTTTTTGAAAAATTTCCTATAAAAATATGAAATTTTTGAAAAATTTCCTATAAAAATAAGTAATTTTTGAAACATTTCCTGTAAAAATACGTAATTTTTGAAAAATTTCCATATAAAAATTAGAAATTTTTTAAAATTTTCGCCATAGAAATAAGATAATTTTCAAAAATTGTTTATTTCGATCGAATTTTTTTAAATTTCTTATTTTTAACGGAAATTTTTAGAAAATTTCTTACTTTTATATATATATTTTTTTAATTTCTTATTTTTATAGAAAATTTTTCAAAAATTTCTTATTTTTAGAGGAAATTTAAAAAATTTGTTTTTTTATAGAAAATTTTTTAAAAAATTTCTTATCTTGTTATGAAATTTTTCAAAATTTTCTTATATTTTTTTTTAGGAAATTTTTCAAAATTTATTATTTTTATAGGAAATTTTTAAAAACTTCTTTTTTTTATAGGAAATTTTTCAAAAATTTCCTATTTTTATAGAAAATTTTTCAAAAATTTCTTATTTTTAAGAGAAATTTCAAAAATCTCTTTTTTTATAGAAACTTTTTTAAAAATTTCTTATCTTGTTATGAAATTTTTAAAAATTTTCTTATCTTTTTTTAGGAAATTTTTCAAAATTTCTTATTTTTATAGGAAATTCTTCAAAAATTTCTTATATTTTAGGAAATTTTTCAAAAATTTCTTATTTTTATAGAAAATCTCCAAAAATTTCGTAATAGGAAATTTTTTTTTAAAGGAAATTTTTTAAAAATTTCTTATTTTTATAGGAAATTTTTCAAAAATTTCTTATTTTGATAGGAAATTGATTTTTTTTTATGGGAAATTTTTCAAAAATTTCCTATTTTTATAGGAATTTTTTCAAAAATTTCTTATCTTGTTATGAAATTTTTAAAAATTTTCTTATCTTTTTTTTAGGAAATTTTTGAAAAATTTCCTACAAAAATAGGAAATTTTTGAAAAATTCCCTTTAAAATAGGAATGTTTTGAAAAATTCCCTATAAAAATATGAAATTTTTGAAAAATTCCCCATAAAAATAGGACATTTCTAAAAAATTCCCCATAAATTAGGAACTTTTTAAAAAATTCCCCATAAATTAGGAAATTTTTGAAAAATTCCCCATAAAAATATGAAATTTTTGAAAAATTCCCCATAAAAATAGGAAATTTTTGAAAAATTCCCCATAAAAATACGAAATTTTTGAAAAATTCCCCATAAAAATACGAAATTTTTGAAAAATTCCCCATACAAATAGGAAATTTTTGAAAAATTCCCTATAAAAATAGGAAATTTTTGAAAAATTTCCTATAAAACTAAAAAAACTTTAAAAAATTTTCTATAAAAATAAGAAATTTATGAAAAATTTCCTATAAAAATGTGAAAAATTTCCTATAAAAACGTGAAAAATTTCCAATAAAAATGTGAAATTTTTAAAAAATTTCCTATAAAAATATGAAATTTTGAAAAATTTTCAATAAAAATATGAGTTTTTTTGAAAAATTTCCTACAAAAATATGAAATTTTTGAAAAATTTCCTATAAAAATAAGTAATTTTTGAAACATTTCCTAAAAAAATACGTAATTTTTGAAAAATGTCCATATAAAAATAAGAAATTTTTTAAAATTTTCGCCATAAAAATAAGATAATTTTCAAAAATTGTTTATTTCGATCGAATTTTTTTGAATTTCTTATTTTTAACGGAAATTTTTAGAAAATTTCTTACTTTTATATATATTTTTTTTAATTTCTTATTTTTATAGAAAATTTTTCAAAAATTTCTTATTTTTAGAGGAAATTTAAAAAATTTGTTTTTTTATAGAAAATTTTTTAAAAATTTCTTATCTTGTTATGAAATTTTTCAAAATTTTCTTATATTTTTTTTTTTTAGGAAATTTTTCAAAATTTATTATTTTTATAGGAAATTTTTAAAAATTTCTTTTTTTTATAGGAAATTTTTCAAAAATTTCCTATTTTTATAGAAAATTTTTCAAAAATTTCTTATTTTTAAGTGAAATTTCAAAAATCTCTTTTTTTATAGAAACTTTTTTAAAAATTTCTTATCTTGTTATGAAATTTTTAAAAATTTTCTTATCTTTTTTTAAGAAATTTTTCAAAATTTCTTATTTTTATAGGAAATTCTTCAAAAATTTCTTATTTTTTAGGAAATTTTTCAAAAATTTCTTATTTTTATAGAAAATCTCCAAAAATTTCGTAATAGGAAATTTTTCAGAAATTTTTTTTAAAGGAAATTTTTCAAAAATTTCTTATTTTTATAGGAAATTTTTCAAAAATTTCTTATTTTGATAGGAAATTGATTTTTTTTTATGGGAAATTTTTCAAAAATTTCCTATTTTTATAGGAATTTTTTCAAAAATTTCTTATCTTGTTATGAATTTTTTAAAAATTTTCTTATCTTTTTTTAGGAAATTTTTCAAAATTTCTTATTTTTATAAGAAATTCTTCAAAAATTTCTTATTTTTTAGGAAATTTTTCAAAAATTTCTTATTTTTATAGAAATTCTCCAAAAATTTCGTAATAGGAAATTTTTCAGAAATTTTTTTTATAGGAAAATTTTCAAAAATTTCTTATTTTTATAGGAAATTTTTCAAAAATTTCTTATTTTGATAGGAAATTGATTTTTTTTATGGGAAATTTTTCAAAAACTTCCTATTTTTATAGGATTTTTTTCAAAAATTTCTTATTTTTTTATTTTTATCGGAAAATTTTCAAAAATTTCTTATTTCCAAAGGAAATTTTTCAAAAATTTCTGTTTTCCAAAGGAAATTTTTAAAAAATTTATTTTTATAGGAATTTTTTCAAAAATTTTTTTTTTTATCGAAAATTTTTCAAAAATTTCTTATTTTTATAAGAAATTTTTCAAAAATTTCTTATTTTTATAAGAAATTTTTCAAAAATTTCTTATTTTTATAAGAAATTTTTCAAATATTTCTTATATATTTTTGGTAAATTTTTCAAAAATTTCTAATTTTTATAGAAAATTTAAGAAGTTTTATAAATTTTTTAATTCAATTAAAATCTACTTAAGTTTACATTCTCTATTACAAGAGTTTGAATAAAATTGCTAAATTCAATTTTTTGCCAAACAATTTCACAAGTTTTCTTTTCTTGTTGTGTCATAAATAGAACAGAAAAATAATCAATAAACAGAAGGAAACTTTCAAATATTTAAGAATTTTCATATCTTCGTTTTTGTTATTGCAAATGCAGTAAAATCTAAAAATGCTATGCAACTCAGCAGGCATTCTTATCCTTTCGCAAGATTAATGCAAAGAAGAAAAAAATCGGTTGTACACAAATCTTAAAAGATTTCAAATAAAATGAAAGGATACATAAATAAAAACAAAAACACATACTCACTCACATGTGTTTATGTTACACACACTCGCACACTCTATTCATATAATGGATGTTCATAAATATTTTATCTTCACTTTTTTTACATAAACTGCACCAATTCTCTTCATATATGGGAATTTTATGCTGATTTTTTTTTTATTTTCCATTTTGTATCTTTTTGTGTTAAGTTTCTATACAATACAAGAGAGTATAATATAATATTTGCTTGTAGTTTTCATTCATTATTGTTTTATTATAGCAGCTTTCAAAATCATCTTGCAAAAAATGCAGTAACAATGTATGAATGACGGCATGAATAAGTGTATGAATGGAGCTGCATTAAGTGCTACTGCAGTAAAATCTGAATTGTTTATTATTTGGAATCATAGTTTTTTTTCTTTTTTTTTGTATTTTGTAAAGTCATTTTTATTTCATTCATTTTATGCAATACTTACATTTGAGTAATATTTATATAGTTTTTGGATTCTTTTGAATTTTAAAGTGAAAGATAATTTAATATACTTTTATTTAAGATAAAAAGTTCAATGAAGAGTGAAAGTATTCATTGTAATTTATGGAGTATGTCAATGCGATCAATGCTTCGACTATTTTGTTTTTAAGATATACAGAAAAAAATTACTTGTATATGAAGACTTTATTTTGAAAGTGGAATAAGTCCACATTCCAAAAAAATTGAGTAAATAATGGGGAAAGGTTCTGCAATTGTGGATCTTACTATGCGAAAAATAATCAATTCTAAATTTACAGAACCTACTAAAATATTGACAGTCAAAAATTTTTACTTTTTATAGGAAATTTTTCAAAAATTTACTTTTTATAGGAAATTTTTCAAAAATTTACTTTTTATAGGAAATTTTTCAAAAATTTACTTTTTATAGGAAATTTTTAAAAAATTTACTTTTTATAGGAAATTTTTCAAAAATTTACTTTTTATAGGAAATTTTTCAAAAATTTACTTTTTATAGGAAATTTTTCAAAAATTTACTTTTTATAGGAAATTTTTCAAAAATTTACTTTTTATAGGAAATTTTTTAAAAATTTACTTTTTATAGGAAATTTTTCAAAAATTTACTTTTTATAGGAAATTTTTCAAAAATTAGCGTTTTATAGAAATTTTTTCGAAAATTTACTTTTATAGGAATTTTGATATGAAAAATATTTGGCAAAATTTTTTTAAACAAAATTTTTCGTTTTATTTGTTTTGAAAGTGGAATAAGTCTCATACATTTTTCAATTCAAAAGTACAAATTTGTTCATACAAAACCAAAAATTTAAATTTTATTTGTTTGGAAAACAGTTTGATTTCTTTTTGACAAACACTGTCGAAACAATCTCGCCAGCAATTGTGATAAATGAGTTAAGTTCAGATCATCTGCCAGTTAAAATAACCCTCAATCTTCAGGTAAACATTATTTCTCTTTTAAAATATGACTTTAGTAAAGCAAATTGGAAAACTTTCTCAAGATTTATTAATAGACAAATAATGTTGCCAAATATGAGAGATATTATTCACGAGGATCATATTGACTCAATTTTAATTAATTTTAAAAATTTAATAAATGAAGGTATCAGAGCTAGTGTACCTAAAAAGCCACCCTCCAATTTACGTAAATCATTACCTCTATATGTGAAGCATTTGATACAACGAAGAAATTGTATGAGGCGAAACTGGCAACGTTTCAGATATGTTGAAGATTTCTATGAAGTTAAAAGGCTTAATAAAATAATAACTTCAGAAATAGAAATATTTAGAAACAAAACCTGGGATCGTCTACTTTCTTCTCTAGATAAAAGTTCTCCACCTTTTTGGAATATCACTAAAATCATAAAGAATAAAGGTAGGAATGTGCCAATTTTGAAGAAAAATAATTCTCGATATTCAACAAATCTAGAAAAATGCGATATACTTGCCCAAACATTTGCTGCAAATCATACAATTTCAGCTAATCTAGGAAACGATGAGACAATATTCCTAGTTAATAACACTATTCAGTCTCTTAATACATCGAATATTAACGGGTCTAATAATACTTTAGTAACGTTTGCAGAGATTTCCGGTATAATTAATAAGCTTAAACCAAAAAAATCTCCAGGTTTAGATGGTATTAATAACAGGTGTTTAAAAGCTCTCCCTCAATCGGGAATTAAATATTTAACCTTTATAGTAAATGCTTGTTTAAAACTTTGCTACTTCCCTCGTGAGTTCAAGGAGTCCAAGGTTATTCCTATTAAAAAGCCAAACAAACCTCCTGACTGTCCTGGTTCATATCGACCAATTAGTCTTCTATCATCTATCAGTAAAATTCTTGAAAAAGTTATTAAGAATAAACTAACTTCATTCATTGAAATTAACAATATATTACCTCCTTATCAATTTGGCTTTCGTAGCCAACATAACACGGTACAACCGCTAGTAAGAATAAGAAATTTAGTAAACTCCAATTTTGTCAATCAAAAATCAACCGGAATGGTGCTTTTAGATGTTAAAGCCGCATTTGACTCTGTCTGGCATAATGGATTAATTCATAAAATGGCTCAATTAAACTTTCCAATAAACCTTATCAAAATTATCCAATCCTTTCTTTCCCTTCGTAGTTTTAAAGTACACATCGGCTCGTACTGCTCCACAAGTTTTAGTATACCAGCTGGTTGCCCACAGGGCTCATGCCTTTCGCCAATATTATATAATGTATATACACATGACGTCCCTCAGCTGGAATACTGTACATTGTCTATATTTGCAGACGACACTGCAATCCTCTGCTCTGATATTCTTGCTGATGATATTATAACAAAATTACAAAGAGCGTTAGCGGAATTGTCGAATTATTTTAATAAATGGAAAATCATGTTAAATAGCGACAAAACCCAGGCAATATATTTTACGAGAAAACGTAAAGCTTGTTTTATTCCCCAAGTTTGCGTTAACACAAATAACTATTCGATTCCTTGGGAACAAAAAGTTAAATATCTAGGTGTAGTACTGGATCAAAAAATGAAATTTAAAGATCACATACCATATATTGTAAATAAGGTTAATGTACTAACTCGTATATTGTATTCTTTTATTAATCGAAATTCGAAATTAAGTATAGCAAACAAACAAATAATACTTAAGACCATCTTTCATGCAGTCATGTTTTATGCAGCTCCTGTTTGGGCAAATAGTTCAAAATGTCACATTAAAAAACTTCAGATCTCTCAAAATAAATTACTTAAAATGATGTACAATCTACCTTGGTATTTTTCTACCAATAGACTACATGCACTAGCAAAAGTAGAATTAGTTGAGATCAAATTATTTAGACTTCTAGATAATTTTAATCAGCGTTGTGTGAACTCTGAGTACGCTCATATTAATGGTTTATTACCAGCTTTTTAGGTAACTAGTTCGTAGAGTAAGTTTTACTAAAATAATTAAAAAAAAATTCAAATAGGTTTTTGTAAATTTTTCCCTCCAACATTATTGTACACATGTAAATATAAAAATTTTATTAATTAAGATTAATTATTAAGAAGAAAAAGATAAAATCTTGAACTCTGTACATATATTATATAACTAACAAAACCGATGTAAATAATATTTTGTAAATAAATTGAATTAAATAAATTAATATAGGAAATTTTTTAAAAATTTACTTTTTATAGGAAATTTTTCAAAAATTTACTTTTTATAGGAAATTTTTGAAAAATTTACTTTTTATAGGAAATTTTTCAAAAATTTACTTTTTATAGGAAATTTTTCAAAAATTTACTTTTTATAGGAAATTTTTCAAAAATTTACTTTTTACAGGAAATTTTTAAAAAATTTACTTTTTACAGGAAATTTTTCAAAAATTTACTTTTTATAGGAAATTTTTCAAAAATTTACTTTTTATAGGAAATTTTTCAAAAATTTACTTTTTATAGGAAATTTTTCAAAAATTTACTTTTTAAAGGAAATTTTTCAAAAATTTACTTTTTAAAGGAAATTTTTCAAAAATTTACTTTTTATAGGAAATTTTTTTAAAATTTTACTTTTTATAGAAAATTTTTCAAAAATTAGCGTTTTATAGAAATTTTATCGAAAATTTACGTTTAATAGGAATTTTGAGATGAAAAATATTTGGCAAAAATTTTTTAAACAAAATTTTTCGTTTTATTTGTTTTGAAAGTGGAAAGTTTTAGTCCCATAAAAAATGAATATTTTTAAATGTTTGTTTTGAAAGTGGTATAAGTCCATTCAACCCTCGAAAAAATTCATTTCCGAATGGTTTTTATAAATTTATTTTTAGGAAAGAAAAAATTTGATAGGTTCTGATTAAAACGTAAGATTTAGTTTACTAAAATTGGTCAAATATAGTTTTAAAAATATTAAAACGCAAAATCCTTTAAATATATCTCAATTAAAAAAAAAATAGACTTAATCCACTTTCAAAATAAGATATTCATATAATTTTGTCAATCTTACTTAATTTCAGAGTAAATATGCAAATATATGCAAATAATTTATATTTCGTTGTAAAGCTAAGACTTCAGCTATTTATTTGCAATATATTTTATTTTACTAGTTCTTACATAAAAGAAAGTATTCTACCTAGAAATAATTACATTTTCTATTTAGTCTAATTTATGTTTATTCCTTACAATAAATAAAAACTTAGCAACATAAGATATTGTTAACATAAACTTTTCTAAGAAATTATTTTTACAAGTCATCCTAAATGTTATCAAACTAAAACTAATTACTAACGAATTAATTTCTAGTCCTTTCCCTAATAAAAACTTATGTAATTTATAAAAACTTGCACATAACATTCCAGCTGTCTAGTGATAATTATTTAACTTTTGTTATCTTCAGCCACACAGACGGACAGACATTTTACTCGGTTCCATGCATCACTTACTCCTGTCACAATAAATAAAATCAAGTCCAGGAAGGACGTCTTATTATGTATAAAGTTTTTCGAAAAAAAAAATAATTTTATTTAATTTATTACTACTGATGGTCTCTCATACTCTCTCACTATCCTCATCTTACTCTTTATATTGCTCTATTTTTCTCTTAAGTTCTTTTAAGAGGTCCTAATTAATGCATATCAATGCATATGACATTCATTACTCACTGTATGTTACTGTGTCATTGTGTTGTCCTGACAAGGTAATATATAGTTTTCTTCCTTTAAATTAATGCATGTCACTTTGTATGTCAATGTGTAATTGTAGCAGAATGACCATTTGACAAGGTCCCCCCTGAAAAAAGTTAAATGATTAACTGCTGCTTGTTGTACAAACGTTTAAATTGACATCAGTCAAGTTAAATTGTTAGAAAATCCACAAAACTTAACACACCCAACTCCTGTTTTCTAGATTTTGTTGTGCTAAAAGTCAAAAGTATAAAATTTCAATAGTGTGGAAAATAATTATAAGATAAGTCTGTTTAAATATTAAAAAGATATCCATAGATTTCTATGCCAACATAATAGATAGAAGAACAACTTTTGGTATAATAGTCTTTATATAGAACTATTTTTGGTATATCAGTTTTCTATAGCAAACATTTTGGTACAAGAGTTTTGTTCCAAAAAAAAAAAAAATGTTGGTATAACAGTTTTTGTATAACCAAATATCTGTATAACAGTTCTTTGTATAAAAAAATTGTATGTATAACAGTTTTTCTATAGAAATATTGTTGGTATAACAGTTTTTCTATAGAAAAATTGTCTGTATAACAGTTTTTCTATAGAAAATTATCTGTATAACAGTTTTTCTATAGAAAAATTGTCTGTATAATAGTTTTTCTATAGAAAAATTGTCTGTATAACAGTTTTTCTCTAGAAAAATTGTCAGTATAAAAGTTTTTCTATAGAAAAATTGTCTGTATAACAGTTTTTCTATAGAAAAATTATCTGTAGAACAGTTTTTCTATAGAAAAATTGTCTGTATAACAGTTCTTCCACAGAAAAATTGTCAAACAGTTTTTCTAAAGAAATATTGTATGTTTCGATAGAACAATTGTGTGTTTAAGAGTTTTTCGATAGAAAAATTAACTGTATAACAGTTTCTCTTTAGAAAAATTGTCTGTATAACAGTTTTTCTATAGAAAAATTGTCTGTATAACAGTTTTTCTATAAAAAAAATTATCTGTTTAACAGTTTTTCTATAGAAAAATTGTATGTGTAACAGTTTTTCTATAAAAATATTGTTGGTATGACTACTTTTCGATAGAAAAATTGTGTGTTAATTAATTTTTCGATAGAAAAATTGTTCGTATAGCAGTTTTTCTATAGAAATATTGTCAGTATAATTGTTTTTCGATAGAAAAATTGTGTGTGGAAGAGTTTTTCGATAGAAAAGTTAACTGTATAACAGTTTTTCTATAGAAAAACTGTCTGTATAGCAGTTTTTCTTTAGACAAATTGTCTGTATAAGAGTTTTTCTATAGAAAAATTGTCAGTATAACAGTTTTTCTATAGAAAAATTGTCTGTTTCTCTTTAGAAAAATTGTCTATATAACAGTTTTTCTATAAAAAAGTTGTCTGTATAACAGTTTCTCTTTAGAAAAATTTTCTGTATAACAATTTTTCTATAAAAAAATTGTCTGTATAACAGTTTTCCTGTAGAAAAATTATCTGTATAACAGTTTTTCTATAGAAAACTTGTCTGTATAAAAGTTTTTCCACAAGAGTTTTGTTAAGTGTAAAAAATTGTTGGTATAACAGATTTTTTTATAAATAAATTGTCTGTATAACAGTTTATCTATAGAAAATTGTCTGTTTAATAGTTTTTCTTTTGAAAAATTGTATATATAACAGTTTTACTATACAAATGTTGTTGGTATAACAGTTTTTCTATAGAAAAATGGCCTTTATAACAGTTTTTATTATAGAAAAATTGTCGGTATAAAAGTTTTCTGTAGAAAAGTTGTCTGTATACCAGCTTTTCTTTACAAAGATTGTTAAAGCTTTTCTATAGAAAAATTGTATGTGTAACAGTTTTTCTATAAAAATATTGTTGGTATGACTGCTTTTCGATAGAAAAATTGTGTGTTAATTAATTTTTCGATAGAAAAATTGTTCGTATAACAGTTTTTCTATAGAAATATTGTCAGTATATTTGTTTTTCGATAGAAAAATTGTGTGTTTAAGAGTTTTTCGATAAAAAAGTTAACTGTATAACAGTTTTTCTATAGAAAAACTGTCTGTATAGCAATTTTTCTTTAGACAAATTGTCTGTATAAGAGTTTTTCTATAGAAAAATTGTCAGTATAACAGTTTTTCTTTAGAAAAATTATCTGTATAACAGTTTTTCTATAGAAAAATTGTCTGTATAACAGTTTCCCTTTAGAAAAATTGTCTGTATAACAGTTTTTCTATAGATAAATTGTCTGTATAACAGTTTCTCTTTAGAAAAATTGTCTGTATAACAGTTTTTCTATAAAAAAATTGTCTGTATAACAGTTGCTCTTTAGAAAAATTTTCTGTGTAACAATTTTTCTGTAAAAAAATTGTCTGTATAACAGTTTTCCTGTAGAAAAATTATCTGTATAACAGTTTTTCTATAGAAAACTTGTCTGTATAAAAGTTTTTCACAAGAGTTTTGTTCCAAAAAAATTGTTGGTATAACAGTTTTTTTATAAATAAATTGTCTGTATAACCGTTTATCTATAGAAAATTGTCTGTTTAATAGTTTTTCTATTGAAAAATTGTACTATACAAATGTTGTTGGTATAACAGTTTTTCTATAGAAAAATTGCCTTTATAACAGTTTTTATTATAGAAAAATTGTCTGTATAAAAGTTTTCTGTAGAAAAGTTGTCTGTATACCAGTTTTTCTTTACAAAGATTGTCTTAATAACAGTTTTTCTATAGAAAAATTGTCTGTATAATAGCTTTTCTAAAGAAAAATTTTTGGTGAAACTGTTTTTCTACAGAAAAAATTGATGGTAAAACAGTTTTTCTGTAGAAAAATTTTTGGTAAAACAGTTTGTAAAATAATTTTTCTATAGAAAAATTGTTAATAAAATAGTTTTTCTACAGAATAATTGTCGGTATTACAGTTTTTCTGTAAAAAAAATGTTGGTAAAACAGTTTTTCTATAGAAAAATTGTTGGTAAAACAGTTATTCTGTACAAAAATTGTTGGTAAAACAGTTTTTCTATAGAAATTTTTTTGGTAAAACAGTTTTTCTATAGAAAAATTGTTGGTAAAGCAGTTTTTCTAGAGAAAAATTGTTGGTAAAACAGTTTTTCTATAGAAAAATTGTTGTTAAAAACAGTTTTTCTATAGAAAAACTGTCGGTGTTACAGTTTTTTGATATTAAAATTGTCGCTTTTACAGTTTTTTATAGAAAAATTGTCGGTATTAGAGTTTTTCTATGGGAAAATTGTCGGTATTACAGTTTTTCTATAGAAAAAATGTCGGTATTACAATTTTTCTATAGAAATATTGTCGGTATTACAGTTTTTCTATATAAAAATTGTCGGTATCACGGTTTTTCTGGGAAAAATTTTTGGTATTACAGTTTTTCTACAGGAAAAATGCCAGTATTACAGTTTTCTATGGAGAAATTGTCTGTACTACAGTTTTCAAATATACAAAATCTTTTGATTTAAAAAATTTTCTATATACAAATTTTCTTTTTTTTTTGAATTATTGTCCTTATAGCAGTTCCCTTAAATACATTAAAGAAGGTGTGACAATGTTTACTTGAATGACACATAACATCCTGCGTCATTCTGTACTATCTGGCACATTATAACACACCTACAGTTTTGACAAATGTGAAAATCTAAAGACTTCAGAAACGAGAACACGTTGATGGCTCCAACGTTGATTTCACTTGTTGTCCATGCACATACCTAGGAACACTGACATACTTAAACTTGCAACTTAAATCAAGAAAGAACACAGGGCAACAGAAACAAAGCCAACCAATTATAATTCTATAATAGAAGTTTTACAAAACAAAAGCTTCAAATATAAATTTACTTTATTTGTAAATCGATCCATATTTTAAAAGGGTGGAGTTAAGATCTACAAACTGTACCATCAGAAAAACTTCCTACCTATGATGGAGTAGTAATGTACAGATTTAAGTCATTAAAGTGTTTTATTTAAATATCAGAATAAAAGTCAAACTCTGTTGCATAGTGTAATTTGTATGTGCTAATACCATATCAGCTGGGTAACCAGCATGATATAACGGATAAGTGGATGGATGACTTGCTGAATAAATGAATGACATTATTGAAGATGAGTAGCTATAATGTCAGGCATGTGTAAGAATGTATGTGAATACATTGAAGCCATCCTTGTCCTTAGGTTGTGCATTTAAAATGTGACTTCTTTTGAATTTGCATTTAGTGTTTAGTCATTAACTAAAAAGGGGGGGAGGGGCGGTTATAAAAAGAAGGTGTATCAACTATAAACACTTGCTAGGATTTAAATTGTTAGGTAAAATGACTTAGAAAACCTAGGTCTTATATTAAATTTATTTTAAAAATTCAAACATTGTGGTACTAAATAATTAAAAAGCTTCACTTTTTCTTAAATACTTTATATTATTTGGTTATTTTCTCACTATTTCCCCCTCTTTTTCTCTATTTCATATATTTCTATATATTCGTTAAATATGTGTAAAAATTATAACGCTACATTTGCCATTTGCTTTAGTATGTATATGTAATTATTTTACTTAAACTTTATTTAGCATAACTTTTAAGTACCTGGTTGACCGAGCCTTGCTCGGGGCTTTATGATAAGCATTTTGAGGCAAATTTTAAAATTTTTATATATTGTCTTTTATACAGTTACAGTTTAACTCATTTTAAATAATTTTGAAAATTGGTCATACCAACAGAAACCTCCGTCGACTCATGTGCAACAACTTTGCTAAGGATTATAGTCTGATCAAATGCACAGTTTACGATTTAATTCATTTTGAGTAGTTTTCAGTGGCGCCGCCTGAAGTCGTTCATACCACTAAGAAACCTTCATCTGCTTATGCGTAACAACTTTGCTTATGATCATAACATGATCAAATGCACAGTTTATGATTTAATTCACTTGTAGTCTGATCAAATGCACAGTTTACGATTTAATTCATTTTGAGTAATTTTCAGTGGCGCCACCTGTCGGACTTTGGTCATTCTAATTAATAAACCTTCGTCGGATTATCCGCAATAACTTTGCTAAAAATTATAGCATGATTAAATGTACAGTTTACGATTAAATTGACTTTAAGTAAATTTCAGTGGCGCCACCTGTCGAAATTTCTTCATACCAACTAAGAAACCTTCGTCGGCTCATGTGCAACAACATTGCTAAAGATTATAGCATGATTATATGTACAACTTACGATTAAATTGACTTTGAGTAATTTTGAGTAGCGCCACCTGTCGGAAATTATTCACGCCAATTAAAAAGCATTCGCCGGCTCATGCGCTACAACTTTGCAAAAGATCATAGTATGATCAAATGTACAGTTTACGATTTAATTAATTTTTAGTAATTTTCAGAGGCGCCACCTGTCGGAAATTCGGTTTACCAACTTAAAAACCTCCGCCGGCTTATCCGCAACGTCTTTGCTAAAGAGCATAACATGATCAAATTCACAGTTTACTATTCTATAAAGAACATGCATACATACAAATATTCATTTGTTTTAAAGTTATAACATTACTAATTTTTTCCCCTTTTTATCCCTTAATTTCAAAAAGTTCCATATACATAATTGGTACTTCTTTGGTACCAATTGAATTCGGTACATTTTATTAGAAAGCAGTTAACATAATTTTCCTATTCATATTACTTTTGTCGATGTTAAGTTATCAGTTTATCCCTTTTTTACACATTTTTGCCACAAAATCAAAAAAGTACCAAATACGTGTTCAATATTTGTTTCACATCTATTGATTGCATTACAAAATTTCTTTCTATATTCCTTAGTTTAAAACATAAGAGTGGGTTAAAAAGGTACCAAAAAAAGTATTTTCACCCTTTTTTACCCCTTATCGGACATAGTTTCAAAAAAGTACCAAACACCTGTCCGTTTATTTTTATAGCTGTTTAAAACGTAATTTAAATTTTGTTTCTATACCTATTACTTAAGAAATATAGCGTTTTCGATTTTTTCCCCTTTTTAGCCGTTTTTACCCTCTTAGAGGCAAAGCTTCCAAAAGTCCCTTCTTCTTCGACCTATACATCAAAAAAGGTACCCACTGTCCAAATTCTATCAAAATCGTTAGAGCCGTTTTCGAGATAGTCATTCTATATATATATATATATATATATATATATATATATATATATATATATATATATAAATATAAATACATACAATTATTGCTTGTTTAAGAATATAAGATTACTAAAATAAATTTGTTTTATCCACAAATAATAGGCATTTATTCTAGGAAAACTTAAACGGTGTTAAACACATACATACATAGGTACAAACATAGTTACTTACACATATAAATTGTTCTTCTTTTGTTGCAATTCGCTTGAAAAGCTTAAAATTCTGCAAATTTCTGGGAATTTGTACACTTCTAACAATTATACGGAAGATTTATTTAAGTTGTATGTGGTTTCTGAAATGAGAAAATATGAAAAATTTTATTTAATTAAAGCTGGTAAATGTATTAATTTAAAGAATTTAACAGCAAATTTTTACAAATATTTACAAACGTACAGAGTAAATTTTTATTAATAAAGCAAGGTTCGAAAAATACTCCAAAGTACTTTATTTTAAGGTACTTAGGCAAATTCGGTAACAAGTAAGAGTGTTATATTCGGCTGTGCTGAATTTTATATACCCATTATCCAGTTGTGTTAAATTTAGAAACATATCTCATATATTTACCAGGGTTCAGATAATTCAAAATGTGGACCAAATGTGGTATTGTTGGTAAAATATTTGAACTAAATTTAGTTGCAGTAGCTATATAGTTCAATATTTAAAAGTATGTAAGTGTTTTTTTTAGTATTTACTTTGCACAACATTTTTATACCCTTCACAACCATAGGTGGAAAGGGTATTATAAGTTTGTGCTGATGTATGTAACGCATGGAAATATTTGTCTTAGACCACCTTTTAATATACCAATAGGCTTAGAATCACTTTCTGAGACGATTTAGATCATTTGTTGGATAATAGGACCATGGCTATTGACATTGGTCAAAATCGGTATATTATTTATGGTACCACCAATAGGTCCCACTTCCCGGAATTGATATATTGGCCACAAATATCAATATTTTTGCATGAAATTTAAATTGAATACTGCTTATGTAAACTATAATCCCTGTACCAAATTTCTAAATTTGACAATAGCTCCCATACAAACTTTTCTTTAACAAGTAAGAGTGTTATATTCAGCTGTGCCGAATCTTATATACCCACCATCAAGTTGTGTTTAATTCAGAAACAGGGTGCAGCTAATTCAAAATCTGGACCAAAACTAAAAAAGTCGCTAAGCTAATGCCGTAGCTTATAGTTCAACATTTAAAAATATTTTAGTGGTTTCCCCAGTATTTACTTTGATCAAAATTTGGTCTAATAACCGGGTATAGTTTTACATTAATAAGTTTTTAAATACTTTTCGTTGTGCTTAATATGTAGTTAGGCTAAACACGTTAATAGTAATACGGCAGGTCCATATATTTCGTTAGGAATTCCTAATGCATTCATCATTTATAAAGTCTGGGCTGAAAATTGATGCCTATCTCATTTCATAGGTGCAATCTTAATATAATGAATGTACCTCCAAATCTTTTTGATTGTAGATATAATAAGGGGATGTTATATACAGTGGTTCAAACGTATAATCGGACATCGGTATAACACTTAGTTTAAGTGCTTTTATAACAATATCGTTTTTAACAAAAAAATTCTTTTCGATGTATTTCGCTATAAAAATTATTTTATTTGTCTATAAAACCAAAAAAGAGAAAAAACAACAATTTATTTCATAAAAAAACAAAAAATAACAAAAATAATTCATATTTTGAGATCAACCGAATAATCGGACATAATAATAAATACAGACTTTTAAACAACTTAGAAATAAAAAAAATATTTCGTAGCATATCCTTTGGATTCAGTAACATTTCTGAGTCTATTTTACATCGAATTGACCAAATTGGCGCCCACTTCCGACGGAATATTGTTCCACTCATGTAGATACGCTGATTTTTGTTCCATTATATTGTTGTAGTTGTTTTTATACACTCTACGACCTAGTTCATCACATAAATGCTCTATAACATTTAAGTCTGAGGATTGTGGGGGAGGACTCAACAGCTTAGGGCAGTGGTGGATCAGCCAGAGCTTCGCAATAGCAAATGTTTGCTTAGGGTCATTGTCTTGGTAAAATTCCAAGTTTTTCTGCGCTCAGCTTAACATTTTGCTTTAAAATATGTACATAGAGAAATTTGTCCATTTTTTCATCTATGAAATGCAAACACCAGCACTTGACATACAGCCCCAAACCATCACAGACCCATGTTTTAGTGCCGCACGAGTATTTGTTGGTTTAAATTCTGTGTTAGGTTTACACCAAACGAAGGTCCTTCCATATGATCCGTGAAGATTAAATTTACTCTCATCGGTAAAAATGACCTGTATAAGGTATAAAAATTACTTAATTTTTATAAAATATGCCGTAAATTAATAATTTACCGTATCACATAACTCTTTATTGTATAAAGTGCGACAGTTATGGGAGAGGGTCTGTAATGGTTTGGGGCTGTATGTCAAGTGCTGGTGTTGGAAATTTGCATTTAATAGATGGAAAAATGGACAAGTTTGTCTATTTAGATATTATAAAGCAAAATGTTAAGCAGAGCGCAGAAAAACTTGGTTTTTAAACAAGTTTGCTTTCTACCAATACAATGACCCTAAGCACACATCTACCGTTGTGAAGCTCTGGCTGATGCACCATTGCCCTAAGCTGTTGAGTCCTCCCCCACAATCCTCAGACTTAAATGTCACAGAGAATTTATGGGATGAACTAGGTCGTAGAGTGTATAAAAACAGCTATAACAATATAAATGAACTAAAATCAGCGTTGTTACATGAGTGGAACAATATTCCGTCGGAAGTGTGCGCCAATTTGGTCAATTCGATGCAAAACAGACTCAGAAATGTTATTGAATCCAAAGGGTGTGCTACGAAATAATAATTTTTTTTCTAAGTTGTTTAAAAGTCTGTATTTATTATTTTGTCCGATTATTCGTTTGATCTCAAAATATAAATTATTTTTGATATTTTTTGTTTTTCTATGAAATAAATTGTTGTTTTTTCTCTTTTTTGGTTTTATAGACAAATAAAATAATTTTTATAGCGAAATTCATCAAAAAGAGTTTTTTATTGAAAAAGATCTTGTTATAAAAGCACTTAAACTAAGTGTTATACCGATGTCCGATTATACGTTTGAACCACTGTATATAAGAATTATAGCCAAATGTTGACCGATTGTAACAAAATTTTACTCACTGGCTGGTATATATAGAGCTTATTCTTGCCAAATTTAGTGGCCATAGCTATCATAGTTTCTAATTTAATAGCTTTTAACTGTCCTTTGCTAAAATTTTTGGTTTCCGTGAGTGTTTTTGATATGAAAGCTAAAGTCAAATATGGACTGATTCATAAAAAATTTCATAAACTGATCAAAAACTGCATAAAACTTCCCTATTTTAAATTTAATCGTCCTAGCTATTACAATTGTATTTAATTTATTTAATGTGTTTCCCGGGGTTGGGGTTATATGGGAGCTCTAACTAAATTTGAACCGATTTTGTCCATTTTCAACACACATCTTTTTCAAGATATCCAAAATAGTTTTGAAAAAATTTTTCCCTCTAGCTCTTTTTGTTAAGGCGCTATCGTGCTTTTATCTGACGGACATAAACAACCTTTTCTTTATATATTTTTGTGTTTCCATAAGTTTTTTATATGGGAGCTATGGTCAAATGGTGACCCATTGTGACAAAATTTTGCATACTGGCTGGCATTGACATAAGACTTTCTTGTGCTTAATTTAGTCTTACTAGCTCATGTACTTAAGGAGCTATGACGATTTTATCTGACGAACAGACGGACATAAATCCCCTTTTGTTTTTGAATTTTTGTGTTTTTGTAAGTTTTTTATATGGGAGCTAGGTCAAATAGTGACCGATTGCAACAAAATTTTGCACACTAACTGGCATTGATATAAAAATTTCTTGTGCCAATTTTAGTGGTTATATCTGTTATACTTTTAGATCTATTGGCATTTAAGTGTATTTTCGGTGAAATTTAGGCTGTTTTCGTAAGTTTTTTGTATGGGAGCTATGGCTAAATGTGAACCGATTTTAATGAAATGTCATGAGAGATTCTTCCACTGAGCTACTTCATATGTTGAAAACTTAGCAGCTTATAATTAATATAAACAATTTTTATTTTTAGATCCAAAATCATGTGAAAATAAATTTGTTGTAATTTTTGGAAAAATATTTTTATACGATTTTTTGTAATTATTTTAAAACTTTTTTAAAATTATTTTAAAACTTAAACAATTTAAATCTTCTTTTTTGTATAAGTTTTTACATAAGATTGACTCTTACTTACTTAAATGTTACAACCTGTTAAGGTCAAAGTCCGAGCATATTTTAGAATTCCATGGATTTCGATCTTGTGCGAATATTCTCCAATTTTATAGGCCAAGCTTTGAAAAATGTTCCTCTACTTGGTCTTTCTATCGAAGTTTCGGACATCCTTCTCTAACATTAGGTAGTGGGACATTTCAATTCTAATTTAATCCTCTTCATTGTATTTTCTTTTTTCATGAGAGGTTTACTACCCCGTAATCCTAACCCATTTTTATCGATCTTATGGGACAACTCTCGGAACATATTAACTCACAATATTAATGGGTGTTAAACTAGCTCCCCGGGTGATACCATGAGAAGGTGTGTGTCCACAGTTGAGATGAAGGATGACCCAGATAAGTTGGGCTTACCAAGTTAAGACCAATTTGGTATTCAACATCCCCTACATAATAAAAATTGAGTCATGATGGTATTTTTTCATTAACGTGAGTTAATTTTACAAATTTTTTTTTATTGAAGATAATAATTAAGTTCTTAAAATTCAAAAATCATTTAAAAATACACTTTTAATAAAAAAAAAAAACTAAAAACAAGTAAGAAAGCGCTATAGTCGGTCAAGCCGACCATACGATACCCTTCACCACTAAGGTCAAAGGTGTTATTTTTCCTGTATAAAGACAAATATTTGCTAAATTTTTCCATCATACAAACATTTTCTCAAAACGTATATATTCAACCTGTTTCCGTCATTTGGACTTATATGAGAGCTAGGGTCAAATGTGGACCGATTATCTCGAAATTTGGCAAATTGATTACAGTTGATACAAAAATTATGTATGCAAAAAATAAACTAATAAAATTTTCATTATATTTATATTTACGAGCGTTTTAGTGATTTTTTGTCTGATTTAGTGCGTTTTTGAAGAAGAGTTTGTATGGGAGCTATGGTCAAATGTAGACCGATTTCAACGAAATTTGGCACAGTGATTTAAGTTTACATAATCAGTATCCGTTTTAAATTTCATGAAAAAATATTGATATTTGTGGCCAATATAGCAATTCCGGAAAGTGGGACCTATGGGAGGTACCATAAATAATGGACCGATTTTGACCAATTTCAATAGCCATAGTCCCATTATCAAAAAAATTATCTGTGCCAAATTTCATCAGATTATCTTTAGAATTGCGACCTGTAGTTTGATTACATGGTTTACATGGGGGTCCAGCAAGCCAGCCAGCCAGACGGACGGACGGACATCGCTAAATCGACTCAGAAAGTGATTCTAAGTCTATTGGTATACTAAAAGGTGGGTCTAAGACAAATATTTCTATGCGTTATAAACATCAGCACAAACTTATAATACCCTTTCCACCTATGGTGGTGAAGGGTATACAAATTGTTGCCCTTAGTGGGATTTGAACCGGGGCCATTCAATTTAAATTACCATCTTAATTACAAATAAGTACTTCTGTAATAACTTAAGGTAACCAGTTATCAGAGTACTTGCCATTACCAAAGTTTTGCTGGGTTGGAATGCAGTTTTGTAACGATTTTTTTTTTATTTAAAGCTCAACTTTCGCTGTTAATATCCCGAGAAATTACTCTTAGAACCGGAAAAATTTTTCTAGTTCTATTTCATTTAAATAATTACACTTTTTGTTCGAAGCACAAGAACTTCTAAGACGTGGTTGGCCTTTGCCCTTAACATTTAAGTAAGTAAGTTCTAAACTTTTGTTGATCTATTATGATACTTTTAAACTTTTTATTTAGATTTTATTTTGTATACATCCTTGTATTGGATTAGTGTTTATCTCAAAAATGTAAGAAATAAGAAATGTTATAAAAATATGAGCCCTTGATTATGAAAGTGGTATAAGTCAGTCATTTAAAAAAATCGACTTTATCAGCTATTTCGTATCAAATCCTAATAAAATTACATAATCTGAAGAGATTAGCAGTTTACCACGAAAATGAACTCGATATAATATGTATATTTTTTGGTTGATAAACAAAATTAAATTACTGTTCATTTTGATAGTGGTATAAGTCAGTCTATTTATAATTATAATAATTAAAATTTTGTTTTCCTTACTTCTTAGGTGCTTGGTATGTTTAGCAACTTTATATAAAACAAGTAAGAGTGTTATATTCGGCTGTGCCGAATCTTATATACCCACCATCAAGTTGTGTTAAATTTAGAAACATATCTCATATATCTACAAGGGTGCAGCTAATTCAAAATCTGCACCAAAACTGGAAAAATCGCTAAGCTATTTGGTATTGTTGGTAAAACCTTTGGACTAAATTAGGTTTCCATAGCTTTATAGTTCAACATTCAAAAATATTTTAGTGGTTTCCCCAGTATTTACTTTGATCAAAATTCGGTCTCATAACCAGGTATAGTTTTACATTAATAAGTTGTTAAATACTTTTCGTTGTGATTAATATGTAGTTAGGCTAAACACGTTAATAGTAATACGACAGGTCCATATATTTTGTTATGAGTTCCTAATGCATTCATCATATATAAAGTCTGGGCTGAACATTGATTGATGCCTATCTTATTTCATAGGTGCAATCTTAATATAATGAATGTACCTCCAAATCTTTTTGATTGTAGATATAAAAAGGGGATTTTATATATATATAAGAATTATAGCCAAATGTTGACCGATTATAACAAAATTTTGGCTGGTATATATAGAGAGCTTATTCTTGCAAAATTAAGTGACCATAGCTATCATAGTTTCTAATTTAATAGCTTTTAACTGGCCTTTGCTAAAATTTTTGGTTTCCGTGAGTGTTTTTCACATGAAAGCTAAAGTCAAATATGGACTGATTCCTATAAAATTTGATAAACTGATCAAAAATTGCATAAAACTTCCCTATTTTAAATTTAATCGTCATAGATATTACAATTGTATTTAATTTATCAGCATTAATGTGTTTCCCGGGGCGGGGTTATATGGGAGCTCTAACTAAATTTGAACCGATTTTGTCCATTTTCAACACACATCTTTTTCAAGATATCCAAAATACTTTTGTAAAATTTTGTCCCTCTAGCTCTTTTCGTTAAGGCGCTATCGTGCTTTTATCTGACGGACAGACGGACATAAACAACCTTTTCTTTATGTATTTTTGTGTTTCCATAAGTTTTTTATATGGCAGCTATGGTCAAATGGTAACGATATTTTGCACACTGGCTGGCATTGACATAAGACTTCCTTGTGCTTAATTTAGTCTTACTAGCTCTTATAGTTAAGGAGCTATCACGATTTTATCTGACGGACAGACGGACATAAATCCCCCTTTCTTTTTGAATTTTTGTGTTTTCGTAAGTTTTTTATATGGGAGCTAGGTCAAATAGTGACCGATTGTGACAAAATTTTGCACACTGGCTGGTATTAATATAAGACTTTCTTGTGCCAAATTTAGTGGTTATATCTGTTATACTTTTAGATTTATTGGCATTTAAGTGTATTTTGTAGTTAGGCTGTTTTCGTAAGTTTTTTGTATGGGAGCTATGGCTAAATGTGAACCGATTTCGATGAAATTTGATATGCTTCCTAGTGCTTATCTAGAACTTCTAGATACCAAATTTTGTAATCATAACTGTCATAATTTGTCATTTATTAGCAAATAAGCGATTAGCCTAGACGAGGTTATACGGGAGCTATGGCCAAATGCTAACCGATTTTGCCCAATTTCAATACCAATTTTCTCATAGATAAAGAATGTTTTTGCTAAGTTTCAGTTAGCTAGCTCTTTTCGTTTAGACGTTATCGTGATTTCAACAGACAGACAGACAGACAGACGGACAGACGGACATAGCTCAATCGTCTTAGAATTTCATAAGGATTTAGAATATATATTGTTTTTGATTTTTGAACCAATATTAAGGAAATTACAAACGGAATGACAATCTCAATATACCCCCCATTCTTTTTGATGGTGGGTATTATAACACGGCAGATATTTTCGTAGAACCTATTAACCCTCTAATTCCCCTCCATAACAGATTTTTGTGGCCTTATTCTAACAAAATGTAAAAAACACCCCAAAAAAAGGGAAGAGTGGGGATGAAATGTTCTACAAAAATGTTGGCCATAAAATTAACCATTACACAAGATCACATCACACTTAAGATCAAAAGTATCTAAGTGCTGACTTAGATATTCAAAAAATATATGAGCCCTTGGTTTTGAAAGTGGTTTAAGTCAGTCATTTATAAAAATCGACTTTATCAGCTATTTCGTATCAAATCCTAATAAAATTACATAATCTGAAGAGATTAGCAGTTTACCACGAAAATGAACTCGATATAATATGTATATTTTTTGGTTGATAAACAAAATAAAATTTTACTATATGTGTCAGAAGACATCAAAATCCAAAACTTAACCATTACACAAGATCACGTCACACTTAAGATCGAAAGTATCTAAGTGCTGACTTAGATATTCAAAAAATATATGAGCCCTTGGTTTTGAAAGCGGGTTAAGTCAGTCATCTATAAAAATCTAGTTTATCAGCTATTTTGTATAAAATCCTAATAAAATTATATAATCTTAAAATATTAGCAGTTTGCCTAATAAATAATTTACTTTGTTACAATAAAATGAGTTTAAATAAAATTTTAATTACTAATAAAAGTATTTTGTTATTGTCATCACGTTCATTTTGAAAGTGGTATAAGTCATTTCAACCTTTCAAAAACACATCTCCTCTTAAAAATCGTTATAAATTTTACAATCATAATAAATACTTGTATGTTGGCACTGCTTTACTGTAAAAAAAATCACATTCTATAATATAGAAATATTTTTTAATACTTTAAAATGCAAAACTCAAAATATCTTGAAACTAAAAAAAACATGACTTACACCACTTTCAAAATCAAGGGCTCATATATTTTCTTAAAATTTTTCACTTCAAAGTTCGGTATGTAAATTTTAAATTTCTGCTATTTTAAATAAAACATTTGCACAAAACCTTTAAAAATAAATATACGAATTCCTTAATGTAACATTTACCAAACAACTATGCAATTACCAAAAATGTTAAATTAATTATTTATATTAAAACCTAAATATCTACATTAAATTACCACAAAATTGTAAATGAAAATTTGCCAAAAACCTAACAAAAATATTGTTCATATATAACACAGCACAACAAATTTCAAAAAATTTCATGTGCTCTTAAAACCACTATACAATTTTGATGTATCATGACTACCTTAGTACAAAAATGGTAAAATTTTTAAATTCTATGGAAAGATTTTAAAAAAATTTTTTTTTTTTTAAATTGCAATTTTTTTTAGACGTTTTCAAATAAATAATGATAACTCAAAAACTACTAGTCCGATATTATTAAAATAAAATCAGAAAAATTAAGATCTACATAGCCTTTAATTCGTCTATATATTGCGTTTCAATCGGATCAATAGTATCGGAGTTATAATAAAAAACTTAAGAAAAAAATATATTTTTTACGTAAAAATGGCGAAAATTTTCGTTTTAAAAAAATCATGAAAAATCGAAAACGGCAAAAAACTTCCAGATTTATTATTTTATCGCATAGCGACATATAATTGCAACAAAATGAGATATCGACCATAAAAATCGATTGATTTTTTTTTTTTAATTTATTCACAATTTAGTGAATTCGCTCATTTTCACAAAATTTTAGTTTTTTTGCTTATTATACGCATAATAGCGGGTTTTTAAATGTATGAAAAAAAATAAATTTTCCAATTTCAATGGGTGCATGTCGGATTATTGTGAGATTTGGTGAGAAACTTCCACCCACGAAATTTTAGTCGAATTGGACAACGTTAACACGTAGCGCATAGGCCCCAAATCTGAAAAATAGCGTTTAAATCGAAAAAAAATTGACAAATTTTCAGTTTTGCAAAATTAAAGCTAATTATTCCCCCTTTTACAAAAAAGTGGATTCTGGTTCTCAGCGCAAACGCAATGATTTTTCCAATAAGCTACATGTCTTTAAAATCGGTTAAACAGTTTTCGAGTTATTACAATTTTCACTGGCCATTACATATCCTTGAGGACTTGTCGAAGACAATTTACAAAAACATTTTACTTAGTTTAAAATTTTTTATTTTTTTTTCTTTTTTAACTTACAATATTCTTCTGTTATCCTTGACTCCCAGTGGAGCATAGGGCCTAAATGGGATGGGATGTAAATGAGATGCAGTTGTTGCCTGGGTTTCCAGCTAACAGGTAATAACTGTATTCAATTCCTACTCACACCTCCTAGTGGTACATCCTGGAAACCTGAGCAACCTAGTTGAAGATGCGGTAAACAATCCGAGTAGGATTCTAGGTCAGGGCTAACGTGAGGGGGAGTTATCTTAGAGCCATTCCGACGTATTTGGTCTAAGGGTCTAAGATAATTGTACTTTGTAAAGTACGAAATTGTAGCGTCTGTTCAACATGTTAGTTGCGGCTACAAGCGGGCGTCTGTCTCGGACCGAGCGGCTCGCTTTACAAACGTGGCTCTTGTCTTTGGACTCATCATCC
Organism: Stomorhina lunata; assembly: GCA_933228675.1. NCBI lineage: Eukaryota > Metazoa > Arthropoda > Insecta > Diptera > Rhiniidae > Stomorhina > Stomorhina lunata. The sequence goes on along the minus strand of CAKOFX010000005.1, from coordinate 192,846 downwards.
ATCGACTAAGCACTTACGATGTTTTAAGCATGGAAAGAAACAACATTATAGAATATACTACTCCAAGGGGTAATCAAGCGAGAAATACCCCTGCTACGGCAGCTGGCACAAGGATTTTGGAGGTGCCTAATCTATGCAAGAACATCTTGATGAACTTACAATATACATGTAAACAATAAAATATAAAATTTCGCTAAATTGACTGATATCTTCCTATTACACAACGCAACAAAATAAAAAAAAATTAGATGCTTTTGAAACCACTATAAAATATCCAGGTACTGCCAATGTCTTTTGGATGAATGAGAAATGTATGATTATGTTGCGCACGTTGAAGAGATGTTAACTCACTTCCAGAATCTTGGATGCAACATGAGCATCAAGTTATATTATCTTCACAGTCACTTATATCGTTTTCCTGAAAATCTAGGAGATTTAAGTGAGGAACAGGGCGAACGATTTCACCAAGATATTCGGACAATGGAGGAAAGATACCAGGGTCGCTGGGATGCACACAAGATGGCAGATTTTTGCTGGAGTATTCAGAGCAATACTTCGTTATTCAATAATAGAAAATGTCATAAAAGAAAATTCCAAAGTTTGTAGTTTATAATATTTATTTATTTATTTTCTTATTTTATAATTATATATTTTTTGGTCAATTGCCTTCGGTAAGTCCTCGAGGACATGTTATGGCCAGTGCAAATTGTAGTAACTCGAAAACTGTTTAACCGATTTTAAAGATATGTAGCTTATTAGAAATCTCATTGTGTTTGGCCTAAGGACAAGGATTCACTTTTTTGCAAAAGGGGGAATAAATAGCGTTAATTTTGCAAAAACTTAAAAATTATAAAATTTTTCCGATATAAACTTGATTTGTCAACTTTAGGACCTGGGCGACACATGTTAGCGTTGTTCAATTTGGCTAAAATTTTGTGGGTGAAAGTTCCTCACCAAATCTCACAATAATCCGACCGGCATTCCTTGAAATTCTAAAATCTATTTTTTTCACACATTTGAAAAACCCTGTATACGTATATCAAGCAAAAATATAAAATTTTGTGAAAAAGAGTGAATTCACTTAATTGTGAATAAATTCGAAAATAATCAATTGATTTTTATGGTCAATATCTCATTTTGTTGCTATTATATGTCTCTATGCGTTAAAATAATAAATCTGGAAGTTTTTTGCCGTTTTCGATTTTTCATGATTTTTTTAAAACGAAAATTTTTGCCATTTTTACATAAAAAATATATTTTTTTCTTAAGTTTTTTATTATAACTCCGATACTATTGATCCGATTGAAACGCGATATATAGACGAATCAAAGGCTATGTAATTTTTAATTTTTCTGATTTTATTTTAATAATATCGGACTAGTAGTTTTTGAGTTATCATTAATTATTTGAAGAAACGTCTAAAAAAAATTGCAATTTAAAAAAAAAAATTAAAAAAAAAATCTTGCCATAGAATTTTAAAATTTTACCATTTTTGTACTAAGGTAGCCATGATACATCAAATGTATATAGTGGTTACTCGAGCACATTTTTGCTGTTGACCTGTGTAATATATACCTACTTTTAAATAATTATGGCAATAATTCATAGACCTTTCTTCCAAACGATAAGTGTAGTAGATTGAGGCAAAAAAAAGTCCCTTTCGGTTACATTATCTTTAAAATTAAATATAAAATAAGTACATTTATTATTTCTTAGATCATTTCCCCTAAGTATAATAAGTATAATAATACTTTTTCGCAAAAATTTCCTTAACTTTTAGTTACACTTTAATTTTTTTGACATTTTCAATTCATATTTTAACATAAATCTAACCACATACAAATTTTAGGGTCATTTAACTCCTTTTGGGGTTTTGCTATTTTACCTCTTTTTCTTTTTTTTTACTGATGGTAGACTAAAGTCAACCATAAAAGTTAAAGGTTTTAGTAGTTACTTTGGTTTTCGTGAAAAAATTCCATATAACATATTCCAATGTGAATAATAGACATTGTCAAATTTCCCATAAAATCTAATTATAATATTTTAATGGCAGCAAGAAAGGTCTTTTTTTCGACGCTCCTAGAAATGTGTGGAGCACAGTGTCATCATTTTGTATAATAAATGGTTTTTAATATGAATTATAAACGGACATAAGTGATGTTTCATAGAAAAGATTTTTTTTTGGAAATAATAGGAACGTTTGGGCAAATTTGTCTTGGGCAACTGAGTGGGGTTATTTATAAAGCAGATGGAAGCAAAAAAAAAATATTCATAATGTCTATACGAACAATACTTTTAGCACATGAGCATTATATTAGCATACAATAGACGAAAAATTGTTAAAACATTAACTCAATATGTTACATCCTATTAAATTTCTTATATTTCTTTTTAATAAAAACAAATATACAACGAAAAAAATCTTTTTAATAACAACCTTTTATTACATATTAACCGTTTCACCATAATTACACTGTGATCGATTTTGATTATTTTGTTTTTTTGGAAATAAGTTATTTTGTTTTGCAAAAATTTTTTTTTTGAAAAATCACAAAAATTTCCTTTCGCAAAAATAATTTTTTTTTGCTAACAAAAAAAATCTATTTCCAAAACATAAGTGTTTCTGTAATTATACCCTTCACCACCGTAGGTGGAAAGGGTATTATAAGTTTGTGCTGATGTTTGTAACGCATAGAAATATTTGTCTTAGACCCACCTTTTAGTATACCAGTAGACTTAGAATCACTTTCTGAGTCGATTTAGCGATGTCCGTCCGTCCGTCCGTCCGTCCGTCCGTCTGGCTGGACCCCCATATAAACCTTGTAATCAAACTACAGGTCGCAATTCTAAAGATAATTTAATTTGGCATAGATCATTTTTTTGATAATGGGACCATGGCTATTGAAATTGGTCAAAATCGGTCCATTATTTATGGGACCTCCCAAAGGTCCCACTTCCCGGAATTGCTATATTGACCACAAATATGACTGTACGAAATTTCTTTGAAATCAGTCCACATTTGACCATAGCTCCCATACAAACTCTTCTTTAAAAACGACCTATATGAGACAAAAAAAAATCACTAAAACGCTAGTAAATCTAAAGATAATGAAAATTTTGAGTTTATTTTTTGCACACGTAATTTTTGTAACAACTGTAATGTAACAACTGTAATCGAAATAATCGGCCCACATTCGATCCTAGCTCTCATATAAGTCCAAATGGCGGAAACAGCTTAAATATATAAGTTTTGAGGAAATGTTTGTATGATGGCAAAATTTAGCAAATATTTGTCTTTATACAGGAACAAGAACACCTTTGACAATCATGGTGAAGGGTATCATATGGTCGGCTTGACCGACTATAGCGCTTTCTTACTTGTTTTGTTTGTATTTTTTTCCGAAGTAGTATTAGTATTAGTATTTTTCCACAATTATTACTGGGAGACGATGGGGTTGGTTTTTCTCATATAGAGACTGCTTTATTACAATTTCACTGTTTTTACATTTTTATACCCTTCACCAATAGGTGAAAGGGTATTATAAGTTTGTGATTCCGTTTGTAATTTTTTTATTAGTGATCGTAGACCCCATAAAAATTATACCGATCGACTCAGAATCGGGAGGAGAATCGATTAAGCGATGTCCGTCTGTATGTCTGTCTGTCTGTCTGTCTGTCTGTCTGTCTGTCTGTCTGTCTGTCTGTCTGTCTGTCTGTCTGTCTGTCTGTCTGTCTGTCTGTCTGTCTGTCTGTCTGTCTGTCTGTCTGTCTGTCTGTCTGTCTGTCTGTCTGTCTGTCTGTCTGTCTGTCTGTCTCTCTGTCTGACTGTCTGTCTGTCTGTCTGTCTGTCTGTCTGTCCGTCTGTCCGTCTGTCCGTCCGTCTGTCTGTCTGTCTGTTGAAATCAAGTTTCGGAAGAAAATTTAAATTTTTTAATTGCAATTGGGAGAAATCCGTTCACGTTTGACAATTGATCCCGTATAACTTCGCCTAAGATACGATGATGACATTTAGTATAAAGACGTTGTATAATATTGATATTCAGGGCGATAGCGCCTAAAATAAACTTTCTAGAGGGACAACATTTGACAAAAGTATTTCTGATCTCTTGAAAAGTTCGATATTGAAAATGGGCGAGCTCTATTCACATTTAGTGAAATCTCCCATATAACCCCGACCGGGAATCGATTTAATGCTGATAAAATCACATTAAAATTGCACAAAGAACTAGAACAAAACTTTTCAAACATATTTCACGTATGTATCTAAAACTAAGAGTGTATACCCTATAATTTTAAGGCTTGTATACATTGACAATCATTGTTAAAGCTTTGACCTAAATCAGTCCGCTAACTTCAGAGTTTTACATAACTAATCAAGAACTTTTACTAGTTGGATAATTCGTACGAATTAAAGTGCACAACCCACACTGGGCACTGTGTTTTTGGGTTGCATGCCAGAATACTTAAACTTCATCAAATCGATGTGCTATTGCAAATGTAAGGGCATCTACATTTTGAAGCATCTTTTCTGCATGGTTTATCTGGTCTATCGAACTTTATTAAATGTTCGTAAAATATGTGGCTATTTGATTTCGAAGCTACTGGCTGGCTTAAATAAGCATTCTCTACTTGTAGTATAGTAATCATTATCTTTCACAAAGGGACCACTTTAGAACCCAAGTGAAGCTTCCCTAGACATCAGCCACCTGCCCAACCTAACCTTTGGGTACATAACTATTCTAGATGATGACGCCACCGAAAAGGTTTTCGTTTTCCGACTCTTAATTTTAAAGACTCTTTGTATATAATACTAGTATAACCAAATATTGCTAGGAATTACATTAAGTACTCTTGGAACACCATTGGTGAAAGGTATCCAATATTCGGCAAAGCCGAATATACCACTCTTACTTGTTTTTTTTTAATTTATCAATTCTTATCACTTATGAGTAATTCATACTGCCTTATATACAAATAAGTAGTATATAGCAATTTTGTATAAGAAAATGTTTAAGCTGGTTATTACTACCATTATTAGCATCTTTTACTACAGATTTATTTCATAGAAAAAACATATTAACATTCTAATACCCTACACCATCATAATCGTTATGGATTATGAGCTATTGTTTGCAAATTATATAAAAATTGATTTAGCATCGAATTAAAGCCAAACATTTGATTAAAATTTGTTTTATTCTAGCTTTCGGTCACTTTTCTATGTTTTTAATAAAAATTTCCATAAATTTTACTTGGTACTAAACTAACTAAAACGGCCTCATTTTCATTAGTTTTCATATAGATTTCAGCCAAATTATAATTTTTAGAAAATTATATCAATATTAAAGTAATTGCTTTAAATTTAACTTTTGTTATTAAATTGTACTTTAGTTATTTAAGATTTCTATCAAAACATATATTATTGTTATAGGGTATCCTATTGCCGACCTTAATCGTCTTTGCTTTCTTATCAGATTTACGAATATTGCATAGTATTATAATTTCTTTTCTTAGCTTATCATGGCAAAATATGTAGACAAAAATAGAAAAATTCTGAAAATCTCTTTTTTTTTTACTAAAAATAAAGGGGAAAACAACAATTACATATTGTTGTATGTATATTATGTTAGCAACATATGTGTTCTGTGTTCTTAATATTGGCGCTGATTAACAACCCCCAGGTCTGGCATATGTTAAAAAAAGTAACATCATTTTCCCTTGAGTAGTTTCATAGAGGATATATAAATGAAAGAACGAGTATGATAAATTGATGGTTTAACATTTCATTAAAAATTTAATTAGCTTGGCTGGAATGTTATATTCAAAGATACACATAATCATTCGCCAGAAAATTAATAGGCTTTTATGAAATTCAGGGAAAAGAAGGAACACTAAAAAAAGTTAGATCTTTCTATATGAATATATATTGAATATATATTTTCCTTTTTTAAGAAACCTGTGCGGTTTATGATTTCTAAAATCTTTTCATGAAACATCAAAAATAAGGAAAAATATCGAAGACTTTCTTTTCCTTTACCAAGAAATTTCATTAATTAACTTCAAAAAGTTCCTTTACATATAATATGCAGAGGTATATTATATATCATATACTTTGATAAATTTAATAAGGGTATTCACAAGGCCTCTTATCTAGTCATATTGTAATAAAACTTTATTTGCAAAAAGCTTCAAAGTTTTCAATTTCAAACCAGAAATGTTTCCCTATTGTCTTAATCCTCACATCTTTTGAAATAAATGTTAGAGAAGTTAAGAAATCTTAAAACCTCAGCTTAAAACAGGAAACAATAATATTGAATAAAAAAACATATAAAAGCCTTGACGATTACTGTCAATTCACTACTAGAAGAAAAAAAATTAAATTAATTTAAAACTGACTTTAATGTACCCACATCATTAAACAACCAAACAAAGAAAGAAAAAAATAATAATACAACTTCAAAAAAATACACATTCTTATGATTTCTATTAAACCATAAGTTTAGTAACTAAACAATAGTATTGTCCTTTAAACTCCTAGCAACGAAGTTTTGTTAAACTAAAGTAACGGGCATACAAATGATTTGCTATCACTAGTTAAAGGAAAACAAAAACTGTCTACACATTTACATCACACAAAACAATTTTAAAGAACATAGAAATTTTCTAATGAAATTTTTTTTAAAGAAAAAATTTTCATTAAAAACTTCTACTATAGTCTATTGCACTAATGACATTTTTTTATGAAAAAAAACTAATGAAAATTTTTCTATAGAAAAAAATTTATAAAGAAAATAAAATTTTTATAAAAAAAATTTTCTAATGAAATTTTTTCTATAGAAAAAATTTTATAAAAAAATTTTTTCTATAGAAAAAATTTTATAATAAAATTTTTTCTATAGAAAAAATTTTTTATTGAAATTTTTCTATAGAAAAAATTTTCTTATGAAATTTTTAATGAAATGTTTTCTATAGAAAAAATTTTCTAATGAAATTTTATTAGAAAATTTTTTTTATAGAAAAAATTTTTTAATGAAATTTTTCTATAGAAAAAATTTTCTTATGAAATTTTTAATGAAATGTTTTCTATTAAAAAAATTTCATTAGAAAATTTTTTCTATAGAAAAAATTTCATTAGAAAATTTTTTCTATAGAAAAAATTTCATTAGAAAATTTTTTCTATAGAAAACATTTCATTAAAAATTTCATAAGAAAATTTTTTCTATAGAAAAATTTCATTAAAAATTTTTTTCTATAAAAAAAATTTTCTAATAAAATTTTTTCTATAGAAAAAATTTTATAAAAAAATTTTTTCTATAGAAAAAATTTTATAATAAATTTTTTTCTATAGAAAAAATTTTTTAATGAAATTTTTCTATAGAAAAAATTTTCTTATGAAATTTTTAATGAAATGTTTTCTATAGAAAAAATTTTCTAATGAAATTTTTTCTTTAGAAAAAATTTTCTAATGAAATTTTTTCTATAGAAAAAATTTTCTAATGAAATTTTTTGTATAGAAAAAATTTTCTAATGAAATTTTTTGTATAGAAAAAATTTTCTAATGAAATTTTTTCTATAGAAAAAATTTTTTAATGAAATTTTTTCTATAGAAAAAATTTTTTAATGAAATTTTTTCTATAGAAAAAATTTTTTAATGAAATTTTTTCTATAGAAAAAATTTTTTAATGAAATTTTTTCTATAGAAAAAATTTTCTAGTGAAATTTTTTCTATAGAAAAAATTTTGTAATGAAATTTTTTCTATAGAAAAAATTTTCTAATGAAATTTTTTCTATAGAAAAAATTTTCTAATGAAATTTTTTCTATAGAAAAAATTTTCTAATGAAATTTTTTCTATAAAAAAAATTTTCTAAAGAATTTTTTTCTATAGAAAAAATTTTCTAAAGAAATTTTTTCTATAGAAAAAATTTTCTAATGAAATTTTTTCTATAGAAAAAATTTTCTAATGAAATTTTTTCTATAGAAAAAATTTTCTAATGAAATTTTTTCCATAGCAAAAATTTTTTAATGAAATTTTTCTATAGAAAAAATTTTCAAATGAAATTTTTTCTATAGAAAAAATTTTCTAATGAAATTTTTTCTATAGAAAAAATTTTCTAATGAAATTTTTTCTATAGAAAAAATTTTCTAATGAAATTTTTTCTATAGAAAAAATTTTCTAATGAAATTTTTTCTATAGAAAAAATTTTCTAATGAAATTTTTTCTATAGAAAAAATTTTCTAATGAAATTTTTTCTATAGAAAAAATTTTCTAATGAAATTTTTTCTATAGAAAAAATTTTCTAATGAAATTTTTTCTATAGAAAAAATTTTCTAATGAAATTTTTTCTATAAAAAAAAAATTTAATGAAATTTTTTCTTTAGAAAAAATTTTTTAATGAAATTTTTTCTATAGAAAAAATTTTCTAATGAAATTTTTTCTATAAAAAAAATTTAATGAAATTTTTTCTATAGAAAAAATTTTTTAATGAAATTTTTTCTATAGAAAAAATTTTTTAATGAAATTTTTTCTATAGAAAAAATTTTTTAATGAAATTTTTTCTATAGAAAAAATTTTTTAATGAAATTTTTTCTATAGAAAAAATTTTCTAGTGAAATTTTTTCTAGAGAAAAAATTTTCTAGTGAAATTTTTTCTATAGAAAAAATTTTCTAGTGAAATTTTTTCTATAGAAAAAATTTTCAGGTGAAATTTTTTCTATAGAAAAAATTTTCTAATGAAATTTTTTCTATAGAAAAAATTTTGTAATGAAATTTTTTCTATAGAAAAAATTTTCTAATGAAATTTTTTCTATAGAAAAAATTTTCTAATGAAATTTTTTCTATAGAAAAAATTTTCTAATGAAATTTTTTCTATAAAAAAAATTTTCTAAAGAAATTTTTTCTATAGAAAAAATTTTCTAAAGAAATTTTTTCTATAGAAAAAATTTTCTAATGAAATTTTTTCGATAGAAAAAATTTTCTAATGAAATTTTTGCTATAGAAAAAATTTTCTAATGAAATTTTTTCTATAGAAAAAAATTTCTAATGAAATTTTTTCTATAGAAAAAATTTTCTAATGAAATTTTTTCTATAGAAAAAATTTTCTATTGAAATTTTTTCTATAGAAAACATTTTCTAATGAAATTTTTTCTATAGAAAAAATTTTCTAATGAAATTTTTTCTATAGAAAAAATTTTCTAATGAAATTTTTTCTATAGAAAAAATTTTCTAATGAAATTTTTTCTATAGAAAAAATTTTCTAATGAAATTTTTTCTATAGAAAAAATTTTCTAATGAAATTTTTTCTATAGAAAAAATTTTCTAATGAAATTTTTTCTATAGAAAAAATTTTCTAATGAAATTTTTTCTATAGAAAAAATTTTCGAATGAAATTTTTTCTATAGAAAAAATTTTCTAATGAAATTTTTTCTATAGAAAACATTTTCTAATGAAATTTTTTCTATAAAAAAAATTTTCTAATGAAATTTTGAAATTTATAATGAAATTTTTTGTGTTGAAAAATTTTTTCTATAGAAAAAATTTGCTTAGATTTCTTTCTTTAAAAAAAAAATTGTATAATGATAATTTTTCTATATAAAATGATTAATAATGAAAATCTACTAGGAATGAAATGTGTTTTAGTAACATCAAGAGACTTCCGCTTTAAAAAATGTTGTCTGGGATTCGATATACTGTATTAGCAAATTCTGAAGAAGTTGAATAAAAGTAATAAGTTTCCTTTTTTTATTGTCTTTCATCCGACCTTTTCTACTTAGTTTTTTGTTACTTTCATTTATTCAGGTTTTTGTTTTCGGAGGCATTGTTAAATGTTAATAATATTACGACTCTTAGTTACTTACGTATTTATCTTTCTTGTTTATAACAAATATTTTTTTTTTGATGTGTCACATTATTATCCTGGTTTATTTGTCCTGACATTTCTTTCCTATTTGGTGCGTGCTATAAGTCAGTGAACAATATCTTTTGGTTTCCATATGAACGAAAAAAAATTTCAAATAATAAAGGAAATTTATACTTAAGTGTGTAAGTTAATATGTGTATACCCATAACAAACCATTTACCACATTAAATAGTCTCATGTTGTACCAAGATACCAAAATCTTCTACGTAAAATAGCGTCAAGTGTTTTCTTTCAACGGACACTTGTTCTTATCAAAAGTTACTAATACCCAAAAATCCATTTAAGACCTAAACAAACAGTCTCTATTAAAAGGTCTACGTTCGTTAAATTGTTGACTTATGTTTTAGTCTTCTCTACTAAGAGATAGTGCAAGTTTTTTTTATGTCGTTACTTCGTTGTAGTTATTTGCTTATGGTTGTTATTACATAAGAACTGGCATTCATAAATCTATTTCCGTTTTTGTTTTGTATCTTTACAAGATTTCTTTAAAATTCTGTCCTAATCTTTGGCTTCTCTTATCTACTTCCTTTGTTGTGAAGATTATTTGTGTTTTTGTTTCTTTTTAAATTTGTTTTCATTCCTGTTATTATTTTTTGCTGTAGCTTATAAAAGTTTTTTTTTTACGAAAAATTATCTATAGATTTTTTTTTATAGAAAAAATTTTTTAACGAAAATTTTTCTATAGAAAAAATTTTTTAACGAAAATTTTTCTATAGAAAAAATTTTTTAACGAAAATTTTTCTATAGAAAAAATTTTTTAACGAAAATTTTTCTATAGAAAAAATTTTTTAACGAAAATTTTTCTATAGAAAAAATTTTTTAACGAAAATTTTTCTATAGAAAAAATTTTTTAACGAAAATTTTTCTATAGAAAAAATTTTTTAACGAACATTTTTCCATAGAAAAAATTTTTTAACTAAAATTTTTCTATAGAAAAAATTTTTTAACGAAAATTTTTCTATAGAAAAAATTTTTTAACGAAAATTTTTCTATAGAAAATATTTTTTAACGAAAATTTTTCTATAGAAAATATTTTTTAACGAAAATTTTTCTATAGAAAAAATTTTTTAACGAAAATTTTTCTATAGAAAAAATTTCTTAATGAAAATTTTTCTATAGAAAAAATTTCTTAATGAAAATTTTTTAACGAAAATTTTTTTATAGAAAAAATTTTTAAAGAAAATTTTTCTATAGAAAAAATTTTTTAACGAAAATTTTTCTATAGAAAAAATTTTTTAACGAAAATTTTTCTATAGAAAAAATTTTTTAACGAAAATTTTTCTATAGAAAAAATTTTTTAACGAAAATTTTTCTATAGAAAAAATTTTTTAACGAAAATTTTTCTATAGAAAAAAATTTTTAACGAAAATTTTTCTATAGAAAAATTTTTTTAACGAAAACTTTTCTATAGAAAAAATTTTTTAACGAAAATTTTCCTTTAGAAAAAAGTTTTTCTATAGAAAAATTTTTTTAACCAAAATTTTTCTTTAGAAAAAAAATTTTTTTTTGCATTATGTATCCGATATATTGGCATTCAAAAACAGACTCATTTGTCAAGGCTATAGGCTGGGTTGAATAAGCCTCTCATGTACTATAAAGCTACTGCAATCGAGTTTAGTCCAAATATTTTACCAACAACACCAACTAGCGTAAAAATTTTTTTTCCAATTTGGTTCACATTTTGAATAAGCTGCACCCTCGTAGATATATGAGAAATGTCTCTTAGTTTAATATATGATAGTGGGTAAATAAGATTCGGCACAGCCAAATATAACACTCTTTCTTGTTCCTTATCTAGTATATCCCTTGCTGGTATCACAAAGGGACCGTTTCTAGTACCCAAGTGACGCTGATTTATCATCGGCTGTCTGGCTAACATAACCTGATAAAAAACCATGCTACAGTCGGTCAAGCAAGACCCTTTAGTACAAAAGATAATCATGGACCAACCAAAGGTATAAACAAATTTTGTTTTTTGATTTCGAGATATATAAGAAGACCACTTTCAAAACAAACATTTTAAAATATTCATGTTTTGAATTAAAAAATTTATGGGACTTAAACTGTTTGCCAAACAAATAAAATTAAAATTTTTGGTTCTGTATGAACAATTGTTTTGTTTTTTATGAACAAATTTCCTATCAAAAGTAAATTTTTGAAAAATTTCATATAAAAAGTAAATTTTTGAAAAATTTCCTATAAAAAAGAAATTTTTGAAAAATTTCCTATAAAAAGTAAATTTTTGAAAAATTTCCTATAAAAAGTAAATTTTTGAATAATTTCCTATAAAAAGTAAATTTTTAAAATATTTTCTAAAAAAAGTAAATTTTTGAAAAATTTCCTATAAAAAGTAAATTTTTGAAAAATTTCCTATAAAAAGTAAATTTTTGAAAAATTTCCTATAAAAAGTAAATTTTTGAAAAATTTCCTATAAAAAGTAAATTTTTGAAAAATTTCCTATAAAAAGTAAATTTTTGAAAAATTTCCTATAAAAATTAAATTTTTGAAAAATTTCCTATAAAAAGTAAATTTTGGAAAAATTTCCTATAAAAAGTAAATTTTTGAACAATTTCCTATAAAAAGTAAAATTTTCAAAAATTTCCTATAAAAAGGAAATTTTTGAAAAATTTCCTATAAAAAGTAAATTTTTGAAAAATTTTCTATAAAAAGTAAATTTTTGAAAAATTTCCAATTAAAAGTAAATTTTTGAAAAATTTCCTATAAAAAAGTAAATTTTTGAAAAATTTTTTTGAAAAATTTCCTATAAAAAACTAAATTTTTATAAATTTCCTATAAAATGTAAATTTTTAAAACATTTCCTATAAAAAGTAAATTTTTGAAAAATTTCCTATAAAAAGTAAATTTTTGAAAAATTTCCTATAAAAAGTAAATTTTTGAAATATTTCCTATAAAAAGTAAATTTTTTAAAAATTTCCTATAAAAAGTAAATTTTTGAAAAATTTCCTTTAAAAAGTAAATTTTTAAAAAATTTCCTATAAAAAGTAAATTTTGGAAAAATTTCCTATAAAAAGTAAATTTTTGAAAAATTTCCTATAAAAAGTAAATTTTTGAAAAATTTCCTATAAAAAGTAAATTTTGGAAAAATTTCCTATAAAAAGTAAATTTTTGAAAAATTTCCTATATAGAAAAGTAAATTTTTGAAAAATTTCCTATAGAAAAGTAAATTTTTAAAAAATTTTCTAAAAAAAGTAAATTTTTGAAAAATTTCCTAAAAAAAGTAAATTTTTGAAAAATTTCCTATAAAAAGTAAATTTTTGAAAAATTTCCTATAAAACGTAAATTTTTGAAAAATTTCCTATAAAAAGTAAATTTTTAAAAAATTTCCTATAAAAAGTAAATTTTTGAAAAATTTCCTATAAAAAGTTAATTTTTGAAAAATTTCCTATAAAAAGTAAATTTTTGAAAAATTTCCTATAAAAAGTAAATTTTTGAAAAATTTCCTATAAAAAGTAAATTTTTGAAAAATTTCCGATAAAATGTAAATTTTTGAAAATTTTCCGATAAAAAGTAGATTTTTAAAAAATTTCCTATAAAAAAGTAAATTTTTGAAAAATTTCCTATAAAAAAAATTAAGTTTTTGAAAAATTTCCTATAAAAATGAAATTTTTGAAAAATTTCCTTTAAAAATGAAATTTTTGAAAAATTTCCTATAAAAAGTAAATTTTTGAAAAATTTCCTATAAAAAGTAAATTTTTGAAAAATTTCCTATAAAAAGTAAATTTTTGAAAAATTTCCTATAAAAAAGTAAATTTTTGAAAAATTTCCTATAAAAAGTAAATTTTTGAAAAATTTCCTATAAAAAGTAAATTTTTGAAAAATTTCCTATAAAAAAGAAATTTTTGAAAAATTTCCTATAAAAAGTAAATTTTTGAAAAATTTCCTATAAAAAGTAAATTTTTGAAAAATTTCCTATAAAAAGTAAATTTTTAAAATATTTTCTAAAAAAAGTAAATTTTTGAAAAATTTCCAATAAAAAGTAAATTTTTGAAAAATTTCCTATAAAAAGTAAATTTTTGAAAAATTTCCTATAAAAAGTAAATTTTTGAAAAATTTCCTATAAAAAGTACATTTTTGAAAAATTTCCTATAAAAATTAAATTTTTGAAAAATTTCCTAAAAAAGTAAATTTTGGAAAAATTTCCTATAAAAAGTAAATTTTTGAACAATTTCCTATAAAAAGTAAAATTTTCAAAAATTTCCTATAAAAAGGAAATTTTTGAAAAATTTCCTATAAAAAGTAAATTTTTGAAAAATTTTTTTGAAAAATTTCCTATAAAAAACTAAATTTTTATAAATTTCCTATAAAAAGTAAATTTTTAAAAAAATTTGCTATAAAAAGTAAATTTTTAAAAAAATTTCCTATAAAATGTAAATTTTTAAAACATTTCCTATAAAAAGTAAATTTTTGAACAATTTCCTAAAAAAAGTAAATTTTTGAAAAATTTCCTATAAAAAGTAAATTTTTGAAAAATTTCCTATAAAAAGTAAATTTTTAAAAAACAGACAAAATTTCACAAGATAAACTATAAATTTTTAATACTGAATAACATTTTAAAATTTTCAGATTAACTAGAACACTATTTAAATAAATATACGTATTTTTTTAATTTGTTGCTGGATTTAAATTTCATTTAACCCTTATGTGTATACCAAGGTACCCCGGTACCTTTAGCACTTTCATCTTAACTTTTTTAATGGAAACAGATGGTTCACAAACCTTAAACTTCTTGAGAACTCCTAACTATTGAAATAGTTTAAATTATTATTACTTTAAAGCTAAAACATTATATTGTATAGGCGCTGTGGTCCAATTTATATCTTATATACGTAACCGTACGGCAAGGTACCCGGGTACCTTCATACATTATATATGAAAAAACTGTAATAAAAAGTAAAATTTTATTGACAGATAACTAAAGCAAAATTAGACAGATTAGTTATAAATATTTTATATATGAATATTTATGTAGAAACAAGATTTACACTATTTTCTTTGTTTTATACATAGTTTCGATTTTTTTTTTAATTTTTTTCTTGACCCTGGTTATAAAAGAGCTAGTGACATCCAATTTCAACCAATATTCTAAAATATATATTTTTATCCGTTGTAACAATCATAATTTCAGTTCTGCTTATAAAAACTGCTAATCTATAATAATTTACATGCTTTTTTATAACTTTGGTGAAAAATTATGTTTTTGTCGAAATCCTTTAATTTTAAGTCGCAGGTACGACTAAGCCGTTAAAGATATTGCTCTAGTTCTTTCTTTGTGGTAATCTGTAGGGGGTTCTAACTATAACGGGAACTTTTTTTTACTTTTTTCGATTTCGTTTAACAATCTATTTTAAAAAACCAAAAAAGGAGTTTTTAAAACGGTATGAATAAAGTACTTTTTTTCGTCTTGTGCAAAATTGACGTATCGTTAGCCCATTGCATCAAAAATGGGTATTTATATATCCTAAAGCCTTAAAAAAGTAAAACTAGTCAAACTTTTTAAAGTTTTTTAAAAATAATAATTTTTTTATAGCATATGCTCAGGAGAGTCTTCACGGACATAGGATATTTTATAAAACCTTTGATTTTAAGGTTATATATCATGTATTTGGATTATTGGAGTCAAATGTAGAAAAATTGGAGGCTACATCTTCCTGTAGTACGAAACTTAATTTACTTAATACAAATTTATGGTATACATATATATTCGCCATGACTTGTATCCTTACAACCGCCACTTTGAATTCACCTTGAGATTTACTATTTACTATAAATGAACATGCATTGTAACTCTCAGAGTTATTTTCCGAGATCACTCATTTATTTTCTTCAAAAATGTTTGTTTACAATTATTTTTCCATATAGGTACCCGGGTACCTTGCCATTCTCTTAAAGGTGTTTTTTTTGCCATACACATAAGGGTTAATTTAATACAAATCAGAGAACTTCACTTGCTGATTAAAAAACATTCAACAATAACAAAGGCACAAAAAACTTGTCTTTTATTTGTAAAAGATCAAACTTGCCCACACACACTCTTTTGCTGTTCATTTTAAAGCAACCGAACATATTTCCCTTCATTGAAAATGATTTTCTTTAAACTGGGAGTGAATGAATTAATCAAACTTGTTCGAACTTGTATACATGTTGTTCATTTTAAGGCAATCGAACAACTCGCATGTTGAATACAGTCTTATTTTTGTCATAGGTCGAATCAAACTTGTCCATTCGTGTGCTTTGCTTTTCCACTAAACATACAAAAATCTGATAAACATTGAAATGCAAAAAGCAAGAAATCATTGTGTATGAATTTGTTCAAAGGTAAGATCTTTTTTTTATTTTAGTTTACATTGGTTTTTGATGTCTATTCGTATTGCCTAGACAAAATAGGTAATTTTTGTAAGAAAATGTTAATTTAATTTTTTTATAGAAAAACTTACGTTTTCTATAGAAAAACTTACTTTTTCTATAGAAAAACTTACTTTTTCTATAGAAAAACTTACTTTTTCTATAGAAAAACTTACTTTTTTAATAGAAAAACATACGTTTTCTATAGAAAAACTTACTTTTTCTATAGAAAAACTTACTTTTCTATAGAAAAACTTACTTTTCTATAGAAAAACTTACTTTTTCTATTGAAAAACTTACTTTTTCTATAGAAAAACTTACTTTTTCTATAGAAAAACTTACTTTTTCTATAGAAAAACTTACGTTTTCTATAGAAAAACTTACATTTTCTATAGAAAAACTTACTTTTTCTATAGAAAAACTTACTTTTTCTATAGAAAAACTTACTTTTTCTATAGAAAAACTTACTTTTTCTATAGAAAAACTTACTTTTTCTATAGAAAAACTTACTTTTTCTATAGAAAAACTTACTTTTTCTATAGAAAAACTTACTTTTTCTATAGAAAAACTTACTTTTTCTATTGAAAAACTTACTTTTTCTATAGAAAAACTTACTTTTTCTATAAAGAAAATATAAACGTATTTTTTACTTAAAAAATAAAATATTTTCTATAAAAACGATTGAATGTTTAGCATAAAAATAATTTTTCTATATATTCCATATCACTGTGTATATATATATATTTTTCTGAATAACGCTTATTGCTCTATTCAATTATACAATTAGAATGTTATATAATTGTTATATAATATATATAATAATTATACATTCACATTTTTCTCTATTTACTACGTCAATTAAAAAGTTACCAAACTAATAAAAAAAAATCTTATAAACCACTGTGCATTTTCCAATGCGTATTCCTTCTAATTTTGCCTTTGATAAACAAATTCAAAATGATGAAAAATTCAAATAAGCTCACTTATCAATGTTGTATTGTAAATGTTGTTTGTATTGTTGGCATATTATATTGCTCAATTCATATAGACGTTCGGTTCAAACATGTTGTGTGTGTTAATGAGAATAAGATCGTTTGGACACGATGAATTTACTGCAAGCCCTTCTCTTGCCTGTGCGAACTTGTTCATAAAATGCTTTTGTTAATTATTCACAAAATCAGAATTTGATGTGTACAGTAGAATGAATATGATTTTTAATCACGTTGAATTTTTCTTTATTCTTTAAAATGAACAAAAATTTTTGTGCTGAATGAAATCAAGAAATCCCGTGATTTTGAAGTTCTCTGATACAAATACAAAGTTCATTTATATAGAACAATCTTTATGTACGTATTAGTAATATTTTAATTCAACAGAATTCAACATCACGTATACGCTTTAGTATTTTTCCTATACAATAACATTAGGTAAAAATTCTACGAAAATTAAAAACAACAAAGGTGATAATGTCAATTTAGGCTTATTATATATCCTAATGGCTGTTGTGTGTAAATTCAAAGGAAAAACTAGAAAAATCACAGAAGTTATAATATTCCAAGAAATTTTGTAGATAATATTCTCAGAAGCTGAATATACATTTTTCTTCAGAAATTTTATTTCTACAATTTTCCTACAAAAAAAAACATCAACCCATCCTAATAACTACATATATTTATGTACAAATTTGAAGATAAACGTAATAAAATACAAACATATATATGTATGTGCATACAATTATGTCTTTATGTATATTTATTGTTCAGGGATACACAAAGATAAATCACAAGTAAACAGTAGGTGTCTTAAAATATTATTGATGTCAAATATTTGTTCATTTTATCAACATAAAAAATTTTTGTGTGCTTAAAATAAGACACAAAATGCCAACAAATTATCTGTTTTTTGTGTTATTTCATAAAATCAACAGATTTATGTTTATTTCGCTAGAAACAATGACATTTTAAATATTTGTAATAAATGTGTACAAACATATTTATGAAGAAATATTTGACATACATATATCGTTGTTAACATACATTCTAATGTTAGGGGTGCTCAGAAAAATAAAAATGTACATACACATATTTTTTAATATTTTGGATATAAAAGGCATGTATTTGATTTAGACTAAATATACGTTCAGAAAGTATATGCATATTCCCCAGTTAAGTTCAGAATAGCAAAACGAGTTGAATCATTTTCACTTTTGTGGGACTTTGCATTTTTTTCTAAATTCATATAAGTAAATGTATGTATGCGTATATATAAAACAGTGTGAGGGCACAGATACATAATATTATTCACAAAATCACTCATACTTATGTAAATGTGCACAAATAATGATGAAATATATCGTCGTTTTTATTGATACTTTATATTTGATTGTTTGTTTTTATGACTCTTGGCAGTTACACTGTAATAAACACATTTTATTTCCCTTGTCATTCGGGAACAGTATATTTGTCACTGTTTTAAATTCAATTGCTTACCGGGGAGTTAAAGATTTTTTAGATATAAAATATTGAAGCTTAGTCTAAAAGTAATATTCATAATAAAATTTTTAATTTTATTTAGTTAAATAAAACTCAAAAATTCTTTAAATGACAAAAAAAAAAAATAAAGTTAATTGAAATTCATATATGATTTTAATGTTGTCATATAGTTCAGAAATTATAGAAATTATAAATCTATTAATTTTTGTGGAAGTCCTCCCATTTAGGGCTTCATATTTTCTTTATCTTATATTCTTAAACGAGCAATAATTGTGTATGTATATATATATATATATATATATATATATATATATATATATATATATATATATATAAAGATATATATATATATATAAATTTAATACAAACCTAAGTAAATTTAATATGTGTTTCCATTAATTTTACATTTATTTATTTATTGCAAAACTAGTTCGTAAATAAATTAAATGAACTGTTAAAAACTTGCATCATTAAAATTATATATTTACATTTATTGATATTAATCCGCAAAGACAACATATTCTATTAATTTAAAATTAAGTACAAAATTAATTGAACTAATTTCATTAAAATTTTCTTTTTTCTATCACTTGCACAATTTGAATCAATCGTCTATCATTTATGCGGGTAGTTAAGAGGAAAATTGATATATCAAATAAATTTATACTATGTCCTATATGTAAAAGATATATTTAATATAAAATTTACATAAGGACCTATATTTATTGAGTGTTATGATATAATAATGATGTAATTGATGAGGATATCAGCTGCATAAATTTCATAAATTTTTTTTTATGTCAATGAACTGACAAGAGTTAACAAAATAATTTAAATAAATGAAAGGATGTAAAATAGGTGAAAGGATAATTTATAATATCATATAGAAATATGTAAAAATTTTAAAGTGGCTGTCAAAGTATTCAATTTATATATAGATTTCATTTTAGCCAAATTAAATTTTACAAAATTTTCTTTTTTCTAAAAAAAAAAAAATTAAAAATTTCTTATTTTTATAAGAAATTTATCAAAAATTTCTTTTTTTTTATAATAAATTTTTCAAAAAGTTGTTATTTTTATAGGAAATTATTCATAAACTTTTGGAAATTTTTAGTAAAATAAGAAATTTTTGAAAAATTTTCTAAAAAAAATAAGAAATTTTTGAAAATTTTTTTTAGAAAAATAAGAAAATTTTCAAAAAATTTTCTATCTAAATAAGAAATTTTTTGAAAAATTTTCTATAAAAATAAGAAATTTTTTGAAAAAATTTTCTATCAAAATAAGAAAATTTTTAAAAAACTTT
>CAKOFX010000005.1:0-172570 GCA_933228675.1 Stomorhina lunata | reverse complement strand
TTAAAATTTTAAATTTTTGAAAAATTTTATATAAAATAGAAAATTTTTGAAAAATTTCCTATAAAAATAGGAAATTTTTGAAAAATTTCCTATAAAAATAGGAAATTTTTGAAAAATTGCCTATAAAAATAGGAAATTTTTGAAAAATTTCCTATAAAAATAGGAAATTTTTGAAAAATTTCCTATAAAAATAGGAAATTTTTGAAAAATTTCCTATAAAAATAGGAAATTTTTGAAAAATTTCCTATAAAAATAGGAAATTTTTGAAAAATTTCCTATAAAAATAGGAAATTTTTGAAAATTTCCTATAAAAATAGGAAATTTTTGAAAAATTTCCTATAAAAATAGGAAATTTTTGAAAAATTTCCTATAAAATAGGAAATTTTTGAAAAATTTCCTATAAAAATAGGAAATTTTTGAAAAATTTCCTATAAAAATAGGAAATTTTTGAAAAATTTCCTATAAAAATAGGAAATTTTTGAAAAATTTCCTATAAAAATAGGAAATTTTTGAAAAATTTCCTATAAAAATAGGAAATTTTTGAAAAATTTCCTATAAAAATAGGGAAATTTTTGAAAATTTCCTATAAAAATAGGAAATTTTTGAAAAATTTCCTATAAAAATAGGAAATTTTTGAAAAATTTCCTATAAAAATAGGAAATTTTTGAAAAATTTCCTATAAAAATAGGAAATTTTTGAAAAATTTCCTATAAAAATAGGAAATTTTTGAAAAATTTCCTATAAAAATAGGAAATTTTTGAAAAATTTCCTATAAAAATAGGAAATTTTTGAAAAATTTCCTATAAAAATAGGAAATTTTTGAAAAATTTCCTATAAAAATAGGAAATTTTGAAAAATTTCCTATAAAATAGGAAATTTTTGAAAAATTTCTCTATAAAAATAGGAAATTTTTGAAAAATTTCCTATAAAAATAGGAAATTTTTGAAAAATTTCCTATAAAAATAGGAAATTTTTGAAAAATTTCCTATAAAAATAGGAAATTTTTGAAAAATTTCCTATAAAAATTAGAAATTTTTGAAAAATTTCCTATAAAAATTAGAAATTTTTGAAAAATTTCCTATAAAAATTAGAAATTTTTGAAAAATTTCCTATAAAAATAGGAAATTTTTGAAAAAATTTCCTATAAAAATAGGAAAATTTTGAAAATTTTCCTATAAAAATAGGAAATTTTTGAAAAATTTCCTATAAAAATAGGAAATTTTTGAAAAATTTCCTATAAAAATAGGAAATTTTTGAAAAATTTCCTATAAAAATAGGAAATTTTTGAAAAATTTCCTATAAAAATAGGAAATTTTTGAAAAATTTCCTATAAAAATAGGAAATTTTTGAAAAATTTCCTATAAAAATAGGAAATTTTTGAAAAATTTCCTATAAAAATAGGAAATTTTTGAAAAATTTCCTATAAAAATAGGAAATTTTTGAAAAATTTCCTATAAAAATAGGAAATTTTTGAAAAATTTCCTATAAAAATAGGAAATTTTTGAAAAATTTCCTATAAAAATAGGAAATTTTTGAAAAATTTCCTATAAAAATAGGAAATTTTTGAAAAATTTCCTATAAAAATAGGAAATTTTTGAAAAATTTCCTATAAAAATAGGAAATTTTTGAAAAATTTCCTATAAAAATTAGAAATTTTTGAAAAATTTCCTATAAAAATTAGAAATTTTTGAAAAATTTCCTATAAAAATTAGAAATTTTTGAAAAATTTCCTATAAAAATTAGAAATTTTTGAAAAATTTCCTATAAAAATAGGAAATTTTTGAAAAATTTCCTATAAAAATAGGAAAATTTTGAAAATTTTCCTATAAAAATAGGAAATTTTTGAAAAATTTCCTATAAAAATAGGAAATTTTTGAAAAATTTCCTATAAAAATAGGAAATTTTTGAAAAATTTCCTATAAAAATAGGAAATTTTTGAAAAATTTCCTATAAAAATAGGAAATTTTTGAAAAATTTCCTATAAAAATAGGAAATTTTTGAAAAAATTTCCTATAAAAATAGGAAATTTTTGAAAAATTTCCTATAAAAATAGGAAATTTTTGAAAAATTTCCTATAAAAATAGGAAATTTTTGAAAAATTTCCTATAAAAATAGGAAATTTTTGAAAAATTTCCTATAAAAATAGGAAATTTTCTATTTTTATAGAAAATTTTTCAAAAATTTTCTATTTTTATAGAAAATTTTTCAAAAATTTTCTATTTTTATAGAAAATTTTTCAAAAATTTTCTATTTTTATAGAAAATTTTTCAAAAATTTTCTATTTTTATAGAAAATTTTTCAAAAATTTTCTATTTTTATAGAAAATTTTTCAAAAATTTTCTTTTTTTATAGAAAATTTTTCAAAAATTTTCTTTTTTTATAGAAAATTTTTCAAAAATTTTCTTTTTTTATAGAAAATTTTTCAAAAATTTTCTTTTTTTATAGAAAATTTTTCAAAAATTTTCTTTTTTTATAGTTTCTATTTTTATAGAAAATTTTTCAAAAATTTTCTATTTTTATAGAAAATTTTTTATAAAAAAAGAATTTTTTTTTTAAATTTCCTATAAAAAAGAGAAAATTTTTTAAAAATTTTCTATAAAAATAGAAAATTTTTTAAAAATTTTCTATAAAAATAGAAAATTTTTTAAAAAATTTTTTAAAAATTTTCTATAAAAAAAGAAAATTTTTGAAAAATTTTCTATAAAAATAGAAAATTTTTTAAAAATTTTCTATAAAAATAGAAAATTTTTTAAAAATTTTTTATAAAAATAGAAAATTTTTTCAAAATTTTTTAAAAATTTTCTATAAAAATATAAAATTTTTTAAAAATTTTCTATAAAAATAGAAAATTTTTTAAAAATTTTTTATAAAAATAGAAAATTTTTTAAAAATTTGTTATAAAAATAGAAAATTTTTTAAAAATTTTCTATAAAAATAGAAAATTTTTGAAAAATTTTCTATAAAAATAGAAAATTTTTGAAAAATTTTCTATAAAAATAGAAAATTTTTGAAAAATTTTCTATAAAAATAGAAAATTTTTGAAAAATTTTCTATAAAAATAGAAAATTTTTGAAAAATTTTCTATAAAAATAGAAAATTTTTGAAAAATTTTCTATAAAAATAGAAAATTTTTGAAAAATTTTCTATAAAAATAGAAAATTTTTGAAAAATTTTCTATAAAAATAGAACATTTTTGAAAAATTTTCTATAAAAATAGAACATTTTTGAAAAATTTTCTATAAAAATAGAAAATTTTTGCAACATTTTCTATAAAAATAGAAAATTTTTGCAAAATTTTCTATAAAAATAGAAAATTTTTGCAAAATTTTCTATAAAAATAGAAAATTTTTGCAAAATTTTCTATAAAAATAGAAAATTTTTGCAAAATTTTCTATAAAAATAGAAAATTTTTGCAAAATTTTCTATAAAAATAGAAAATTTTTGCAAAATTTTCTATAAAAATAGAAAATTTTTGCAAAATTTTCTATAAAAATAGAAAATTTTTGCAAAATTTTCTATAAAAATAGAAAATAGAAAATTTTTGTAAAATTTTCTATAAAAATAGAAAATTTTTGCAAAATTTTCTATAAAAATAGAAAATTTTTGCAAAATTTTCTATAAAAATAGAAAATTTTTGCAAAATTTTTTATAAAAATAGAAAGTTTTTGCAAAATTTTCTATAAAAATAGAAAATTTTCTATAAAAATAGAAAATTTTTGCAAAATTTTCTATAAAAATAGAAAAGTTTTGAAAAATTTTCTATAAAAATTTAAAATTTTCGTCGAGTAGACCTTGATTATATTATGGCAAATTGTGTTGTTATACAATATTTTATACAGTCGTTAAAATTTTATTTGTTTGTATAGTTAAGTTAATCTTTTAACTAATAAAAGAATTTTAATCAAATCAATCTTACCACAATTATGAGCGTATCAGCCATTATTATCTTATATTGTAAACGAGATATAGTTGAGTAGAACTAAACAAACATGTTGATTTGTATGAGTCGACAATGAATTAAACCGGTTTGTTGGTGATCATGATGATGATGGTTTGATGTTTGTGTTGTATTCCTAACCAAACTTAAGTAGAATTAACAAATACAAATAATTAGCATGAGACGGCCACACAAGCAAGATGATGTTCATGTTTTGATTGATTTTGAATTAACAATACATACATGCAAATTTGTATGTATTGGAATATTCTATTAAACTTTTCAATTGATTTTACATCATACAATTCAATAGTTTCGATTCATTTTTATGCTAAATATACAAAAATCATATTTAAATTTTAAATTTTAGTAGTTTTAACAACTAGATCTACAGATATTTAGATTTTTTTTTATGTATATTTACACAGAATTTTACAAAATTGAATATTTATTTTCTATTTTTAATAATAATATATACAAGTGTCTATTTCATTTAAATATGGGTTTCATAACTTTAAGGTTTTGTTATTTATAATTAAATCAGATTTTAAATTTAACTAGTATTTACATTCAATATTTGTTTCATTATGAATAAACCCAAGAAGGAATCTAAATAAAATTATTTAAGAAACTAAAAGGAAAATTTTAAAATATTTAATAAAATTTTGTATTTATAAAAATATGGAAAGATTTTTCTATTAAAGTGTTTTTATGTTAAATACAAAATTCCTTTTAAATCCCCTTAAATGGCCAATTTTATTATTTTGATATTTAAAGAAAAAATCTTTGGAGGAAAATAAATGAAAAGAAATGACATTTTTAAACATTTACAAAATTCTATTATGTAATAGAATAAATAACTATTATTTAATTGTCTATTAAAACTAAAAAATTGTAAATACAAATAGGAATGTGAACTTTTTTGAAATTCTCCAATTTATTGCTAATAAATGGAAAATTGATGGATATGAATTTATTTTGCCCCGATATAGAAAATATACTTTTTTTTGGGGGAAAATTAAAGAATTTTTGAAAAAGTAATACATAGTTCATTGAGGTAAAAGATGGGCTGAAAAGTTTAGATATATTTGTTTCAATGATAGTATATATGAAAGTGGAATAAGTCCATATTCCAAAAAAATTGAGTTAATGATGGGGAAAGGTTCTGCAATTGTGGATCTTACTAAAAAATTAACTTTAAATTTACAAAACCTACTAAAATATTGACAGTCAAATATTTTGTCCAATGCATTTTTAAATTCTAAATGAAATATTTACTCGAACAGAGTAAAAGTTAAACTTATTTTCATAGTAGTACGAGTCTAACTTAGATTGTTTTTATTGATATTTAAAAATATTTGCAATTTCCTACAATTGAAAAAAAAAAAAAAATACTGAAAATTTGGCGAAATGATTTTTATTTTTTTTAAGATTTACTCTTAATAGGAAATTTTTCAAAAATTTACTTTTTATAGAAAATTTTTCAAGAATTTACTATTTATAGGAAATTTTTTAAAAATTTGCGTTTTATAGAAAATTTTTCAAAAATTTACTTTTTATAGGAAATATTTCAAAAATTTTCTTTTTATAGGAAATTTTTAAAAAATTTACTTTTGATAGGAAATTTTTCAAAAATTTACTTTTTATAGGAAATTTTTCAAAAATTTACTTTTTATAGGAAATTTTTCACAAATTTACTTTTTATAGGAAATTTTTCACAAATTTACTTTTTATAGGAAATTTTTCAAAAATTTACTTTTTATATGAAATTTTTCAAAAATTTACTTTTTATAGGAAATTTTTCAAAAATTTACTTTTTATAGGAAATTTTTCAAAAAATTGCTTTTTATAGGAAATTTTTCAAAAATTTGCTTTTATAGGAAATTTTTCAAAAATTCACTTTTTATAGGAAATTTTTCAAAAATTTACTTTTTATAGCAAATTTTTCAAAAATTTACTTTTTGTAGAAAAATTTTCAAAGATTTGCTTTTTATAGGAAATTTTTCAAAAATTCACTTTTTATAGGAAATTTTTCAAAAATTTACTTTTTACAGGAAATTTTTCAAAAATTTACTTTTTATAGCAAATTTTTCAAAAATTTACTTTTTATAGGAAATTTTTCAAAAATTTACTTTTTATAGGAAATTTTTCAAAAATTTACTTTTTATAGGAAATTTTTCAAAAATTTACTTTTTATAGTAAATGTTTCAAAAATTTACTTTTTATAGTAAATTTTTCAAAAATTTATTTTGTTTAGGAAATTTTTCAAAAATTTACTTTTTATAGGAAATTTTTCAAAAATTTACTTTTTATAGGAAATTTTTCAAAAATTTACTTTTTATAGGAAATTTTTCAAAAATTTACTTTTTGTAGGAAATTTTTCAAAAATTTGCTTATTTTGCAAACTTATTTTGCAAACACAATCATTACGAATTATGTTTGTAAACCATAAGTAAAAGTGCAGATTATTAACTGAACAAAAGCAAACACAAACATTTTTCAGTTTCATCTTTCTTCACTGCCCATCGAAACGTATTGAGGAATTGGTTATCCCACAAACATTTGTTGGCTTTTATCAATAAATTGTCTGTTACATTAATAAACAAGTAAGAAAGTGATGTAGTCGGTCAAGCCCGACTATACGATACCCTTCATCACGAAGGTCAAAGATGTTTTTTTCCTGTTTAAAGACAGATATAACTAAATTTTGCCATCATACAAACATTTTCTCAAAACTTATATATTTATGCTGTTTCCATTATTTGAATTTATATGAGAGCCAGGGTCAAATGTGGACCGATTGTCTCGAAATTAGGCAAATTGATTACAGTTCTTACATGAATTATGTATATAAAAAATATACTTAAAATTCTTATTATGTTTAGATTTTCGAGCGTTTTAGTGATTTTTTATACCCTTCACCAACAAGTGAAAGGGTATTATAAGTTTGTCATTCAGTTTGTAGTTTTTTCATTATTCTTCTTAGACTCCATAAAAATTATACCGGTTGACTCAGAATCGCCAGAAGAGTCGATTTAGTCATGTCCGTCTGTCTGTCCGTCAGTCTGTCTTTTGAGCGAATTTTGAATTTTGGCAATATCTCTCTGATGTTTATAAACCGATTTTGATAAAATTTAATAAAATCTGATATCTAATTCAAAACATTTTTTTTTAAATACAGTTTTTTTTTAAGTTTAAAAATTTGTCAATTTGCGTACATCGATAACTTTTGCTTTGGCGATATCTCGCTTATTGATCTACCGATTTTGATGAAATTCAATAGTGCGTTGCGTTGAATGATTTCTTAAAATTTAATATACAGTTCAAAAAACTTTAAAAAAACATAGTTTTTTGAAAATCATAGTTATTTTGAAAAAATACAGTTATTAAAAAAAAATATTTCTCATCTAATTTTGAATTTTGGCGATATCCCTTGTGTTTATAGAAAATAAAAAAATTGTAATTTAGCACCGAATTTCGAGTTTTGGCTCTATTTCAGTTGTAAGTAGAACTATATGTTGCAATTTAATAGTGTACTTCGAAGAACACTATTAGCATCTAATACAAGATCTAATCTAAAGCTTTTTCAGATTAGAAAATCAATATACATATATTAGTATTTTTGTAGGATTCACCTAAATCAGTCTTCAGAAACATACATACTTGTAATTGACCAAAAACACTTTCCACTCTGCACTTTACTTTTGTAACATCATTGGTGAAGGGTATTAAAGGTTCGGTATAGCCGAATATAGTACTCTTACTTGTTGTCTCATTTAGAGCGTTTTGACAGAAGAGTTTGTATATGGTCAAATGTGGACCGATTTCAACGAAGATTACATAAGTAGTATTTGTTTTAAATTTCATGAAAAAATATTGATATTTGTGGCCAATATATCAATTCCGGGAAGTGGGACCTATGGGAGGTACTAAAAATAATCTACCGATTTTGAAAAAATTCAATAGCCATGGTCCTACTATCAAAATAATGATCTGTGCTAAATTTCAATAATCTTTAAAATTGCGACCTGTACTTTGATTAAATGGTTCATATGGGGGTTCAGTCAGCCGACCAGCCAGACGGATGGACGGACTGAGATCGCTAAATCGACTCAGAAAGTGATTCTAAGCCTATTGGTATACTAAAAGGTGGATCTAAGGCAAATATTTCTTTGCGTTACATATTTACATCAGCACAAACTTATAATACCCTTTCCACCTTTTGTGGCGAAGGGTATAAAAAGTTGTGCTATTCGATGTAAGTACGACTAGGAATTCTTTTCCAGAAAAGGCCAGTCTCATCGGAAAAGGAAAAGTCATTTTAAATTTGTAAGTTTTGAAAACTCTTGAAGGTCACTAAAAATCTATTTTTTCAAATTTCATCGAATTCGGAGAGGTAAGGTTCAGTACGTGTTTTTAAAAAAATTAGTTTGGACTCTAAAGTTTTAAAACTTTAGTTTTATATCTTCAATAGTTCTGAAAATATGTGCTTGGGAGCCCAAGTTTCTCATATTTCGAGAACAAAGAATTTTGTTTAAGATTTTACCAATGATAAAGAAGACGGATGTATAACTCTAACTAACCTATAATTAAGCTGTACAATGTTATCTATTTACTTACATTTCAAATTACTTTTTAAGACTATCAAATCTTTTTGTTTTACAAAAATCTTATTCATGTTAGATATTATTTTCTATTTTAATCCCAACTTTTGTATGCCTTAAACTTTTAATGGGAAACGAAATAGAAAAAAACTATTTTATGTACATTTTAATTGGATTTGTTACATTTTTGTCTGTCTATCATTATTAACATACTTAAAACTAATAATCGTATCTCTAAGTTTAGAATTACTTAACATTAGTTTGTAATAAATAAATAAATAGTACAGTTCTTACCATATTTATAAGTTTTAATTAATATTATTATTATTCTTATTTCTTTTAGATATTATATTATACTATTATCATAATTTTCTATTTGCTTCATTGTTGAGTTTCATATCAACTTGTAGATATTAATTCCTGACTACAGCTGCTACTGCAGTTGTTGTTAAAGTTTGTATTGTTGGCTAATACATCGAGACAATTAGAAGGACAATGCAGTCTAATTTTACAGGTGTAGGTATTGCAGGTGGTTAAGTTTTTTTGGTTTACGGTGGTTTTATATAAAGTTTTAAAACTTTTATTTCTCGTATCAATGCATTCATTTGTTGCACTTAGTGCTAATACTTTTGGACAGTAGCCTAAGCAGGAGTGGAATGAGGAGCAGCTAGAACTTGTTTTAGTAGTTTTGCATGTCTGGCAGTTGGTGTCCAATAAACAATTTGTTAGATTACAGCTGATATAACGATGATTGTAGTAAAATACCAGGGTCATTAGCATGAGTATTGTTAGCCAACTGTATTGACAACCGGAAGATCCTGTCTGCATGGCCTCCGGATGTTCACCTGAAATGATAGGTCGAACTAAATTTCAACATTTTTGTAAAAGTTCTTAATAGTAAGTTATAATAGGAAAAATGAAAAGATATAAAGTAAAATTTGTGGTTATAGGAAATTGTATTTCATAAAGTCAAGTTAATTAAATTTGTAAAATAGATATTTTTGACACTGCGAGACAAATTCAAAGTTTTTCTTTGATGTCATGAATTATAAAACCTTAAATACAAAAATTGAGTGAACTCTATAGATAAAATATTGTAATGATAATAATGTACTTATTGAAAGCTAAAATCCATCTTTTTGTACACACAATCAAAAAGAATCTGTCTGCCTGCCTGTCTGTGTCTGCCTGTGTCTGTCTGTGTCTGTCTGTGTCTGTCTGTGTCTGTCTGTGTCTGTCTGTGTCTGTCTGTGTCTGTCTGTGTCTGTCTGTGTCTGTCTGTGTCTGTCTGTGTCTGTCTGTGTCTGTCTGTGTCTGTCTGTGTCTGTCTGTGTCTGTCTGTGTCTGTCTGTGTCTGTCTGTGTCTGTCTGTGTCTGTCTGTGTCTGTCTGTGTCTGTCTGTGTCTGTCTGTGTCTGTCTGTGTCTGTCTGTGTCTGTCTGTGTCTGTCTGTGTCTGTCTGTGTCTGTCTGTGTCTGTCTGTGTCTGTCTGTGTCTGTCTGTGTCTGTCTGTGTCTGTCTGTGTCTGTCTGTGTCTGTCTGTGTCTGTCTGTGTCTGTCTGTGTCTGTCTGTGTCTGTCTGTGTCTGTCTGTGTCTGTCTGTGTCTGTCTGTGTCTGTCTGTGTCTGTCTGTGTCTGTCTGTGTCTGTCTGTGTCTGTCTGTGTCTGTCTGTGTCTGTCTGTGTCTGTCTGTGTCTGTCTGTGTCTGTCTGTGTCTGTCTGTGTCTGTCTGTGTCTGTCTGTGTCTGTCTGTGTCTGTCTGTGTCTGTCTGTGTCTGTCTGTGTCTGTCTGTGTCTGTCTGTGTCTGTCTGTGTCTGTCTGTGTCTGTCTGTGTCTGTCTGTGTCTGTCTGTGTCTGTCTGTGTCTGTCTGTGTCTGTCTGTGTCTGTCTGTGTCTGTCTGTGTCTGTCTGTGTCTGTCTGTGTCTGTCTGTGTCTGTCTGTGTCTGTCTGTGTCTGTCTGTGTCTGTCTGTGTCTGTCTGTGTCTGTCTGTGTCTGTCTGTGTCTGTCTGTGTCTGTCTGTGTCTGTCTGTGTCTGTCTGTGTCTGTCTGTGTCTGTCTGTGTCTGTCTGTGTCTGTCTGTGTCTGTCTGTGTCTGTCTGTGTCTGTCTGTGTCTGTCTGTGTCTGTCTGTGTCTGTCTGTGTCTGTCTGTGTCTGTCTGTGTCTGTCTGTGTCTGTCTGTGTCTGTCTGTGTCTGTCTGTGTCTGTCTGTGTCTGTCTGTGTCTGTCTGTGTCTGTCTGTGTCTGTCTGTGTCTGTCTGTGTCTGTCTGTGTCTGTCTGTGTCTGTCTGTGTCTGTCTGTGTCTGTCTGTGTCTGTCTGTGTCTGTCTGTGTCTGTCCGTGTCTGTCTGTGTTTGTCTGTGTCTGTCTGTGTCTGTCTGTGTCTGTCTGTGTCTGTCTGTGTCTGTCTGTGTCTGTCTGTGTCTGTCTGTGTCTGTCTGTGTCTGTCTGTCTGTGTCTGTCTGTCTGTGTCTGTCTGTCTGTGTCTGTCTGTCTGTGTCTGTCTGTCTGTGTCTGTCTGTCTGTGTCTGTCTGTCTGTGTCTGTCTGTGTGTGTCTGTGTCTGCCTGTGTCTGTCTGTGTCTGTCTATAGTATCAAACCTAGCCATTTGTCTTGTAGCATGGTGTTATTCTCTTCATATTTTGTATTTAAATCGAAGATATTCAATATATATGTTTTGCAAAGGAAATACTCGTCTGTTTATATTCTTTTGATTTATATTTTATTTTTGAAAAATTTAAATTTATTTTATTCCTAATAGTTTTTTTATTACCAATGCCCTGAGCTATTGTTTAAAATATAATGGACGTTTTATGTTTTTGGTTTTTATTTTGAAATTGATACATTGATATTCAATTTATGCTACATAGGAAAATCTATTTTTATTGTTTAACAAAATATGGCAATTTGATATGATGTTTTTAATATTGTTAAATGTAAATTTGTTCATAAAACAATAAATAAAAATCATACAGTAAATAATGAAATGACCAGTTATTGTGTTGAAAAATATTTATATTGAAATGATCAACAATTTAAACATTTTTTAACTTAAACTTTTATTAAACATAAATTTAGATACTAAATAAATATAGTCAGAAATTAATTGTGGTTCTAGTTTAAACAATTTGGTCACTCTGGATTCTTTTGAATTATTAATATTTACTTGGAAAATTTCAATAACATTTTTAAGCATACTTTTAGGAGGCACCAGAAACAGTTCATGCCAATAAATTTTGCTTAAAATATGCATTTTTCTGATGCAAAGCATTAAATTAAAACTTGAAAATTGGGTTTGGAAAGGAGTTTGGAGGGAAATGTCTTCCTATCGTTAACTTTTCTATAGAAATATCTTCCTATCGTCAACTTTTCTATAGAAATGTCTTCCTATCGTCAACTTTTCTATAGAAATGTCTTCCTATCGTCAACTTTTCTTAAGAAATGTCTTCCTATCGCCAACTTTTCTTAAGAAATGTCTTCCTATCGTCAACTTTTCTTAAGAAAAGTCTTCCTATCGTCAACTTGTCTTAAGAAATCTCTTTCTATTATCAACTTTTCTATATAAATGTCTTCCTATTGTCAACTTTTCTATAGAAATGTCTTCCTATCGTCAACTTTTCTATAGAAATGTCTTCCTATCGTCAACTTTTCTTATGAAATGTCTTCCTATCGCCAACATTTCTTAAGAAATGTCTTCTTATCGTCAACTTTTCTTTAGAAATGTCTTCCTACCGTCAACTTTTTATAAAAATGTCTTCTTGTCGTCAACTTTTCTATAGAAATGCCTTCCTGTCGTCAACTTTTCAATAGAAATGTCTTCCTATCGTCTACTTTGCTATAGAGATGTCTTCCTATCGTCAACTTTTTTATAGAAATGTCTTCCTATCGTCAACTTTTCTATAGAAATGTCTTCCTGTCGTCAACTTTTCTATAGAAATGTCTTCCTACAGTCAACTTTTTTATTGAAATGTCTTCCTATCGTCAACTTTTCTACAGAAATGTCTTCCTATCGTCAACTTTTCTATAGAAATGTCTTCCTATCGTCAACTTTTCTATAGAAATGTCTTCCTATCGTCAACTTTTTTATAGAAATGTCTCCCTATCGTCAACTTTTCTATAGAAATGTCTTCGTATCGCCAACTTTTATATATAAATATCTTCCTATCGTCAACTTTTCTCTGAAAACGCCTTCATATAGTTAAATTTTCTTTATAAATGTTTTTTATAGAAATGTCTTTCGTTATCTGTAAAATGGAAGTGTTTTCTTTTTGCTGTTTAATCTATTACTAGTCCTCTTCCTAGTCACACTTACTTGTAAAATTATTTCGAAATTTTATATTTTTAACCTTAATTTTACAAAGAAAACATATTAAAGCTAACATCACACTTAGTTTTTAAATGTGGTATTATTTTCCACATTTAATATTTTCCATTTACTTAAATAGAGTGAGTAATACCGTCTTATGTTCCCAAAATGATTTCAAGTATAAAGTTTTCATAAATTGTTTTCGAGAACACTAATGCTCGTTCGCAAATGTTTGCCAAATGTTTAGTGTTGTGGCAGAACACTCATATTTTTGGCCAAGTTGTTGACATGCATTATTAATATTGTAGACGTGACAAACATAATTCATAATGAATGAATGAACGAATGAGTGAACTAGAAATGAACATTTTTGGTAAGAATAAACTAAATGCAACGTGTGGAACGTATGGAAAATGCTTTTGTTTGACACAACATTTCAGTCTCATCATATACGTATGTGTGATGTGAGTGTGAAAAATGTTCGACTAAATCTTTATATATGAGAAAAGTTACAGCACAAATAACAACAAATAATGACAGGAAACGACAACTTGATATTAGAGTTTTAAATATATTATGACAAGATGAGAGAATAAGAAGTTTGAAAATTTCTTAAAACATTTTTCAATAGAAAAATTTTCGACAGAAATATTTTTCTATAGAAATATTTTTCTATCAAAAAAAATTTTCAATTGAAATATTTTTCTATTCAAAAATTTTTGAAAGAAATATTTTTCTATAAAAACATTTTCGATGGAAATACTTTTCTATAAAAACATTTTCGGTAGAAATATTTTTGTATAGAAAAATTTTCGATGGAAATATTTTCGATAGAAATATTTTGCTATAGAAAAATTTTCGAGAGAAATATTTTTCTTTAGAAAAATTTTCTAGAGAAATATTTATCTATAGAAAAATTTTCCATAGAAATATTTTTCTATCAAAAAAATTTTTCAATAGAAATATTTTTCTATACAAAAATTTTTTAAAGAAATATTTTTCTATAGAAACATTTTCGGTGGAAATAATTTTTTATAGAAACATTTTCGGT
Source organism: Stomorhina lunata (assembly GCA_933228675.1). Taxonomy (NCBI): domain Eukaryota; kingdom Metazoa; phylum Arthropoda; class Insecta; order Diptera; family Rhiniidae; genus Stomorhina; species Stomorhina lunata. The sequence goes on along the minus strand of CAKOFX010000005.1, from coordinate 158,672 downwards.
AGAAATATTTTTCTATAGAAAAATTTTCGATGGAAATACTTTTGATAGAAATATTTTTCTATAGAAAAATTTTTTATAGAAATATTTTCCTTTAGAAAAATTTTGGATAGAAATATTTTTCTATAAAAAAATTTTCGATAGAAATATTTTTCAACAGAAAAATTTTCGATAGAAAGATTTTTCTATAGAAAAATTTTGGATAGAAATATTTTTCTATAGAAAAATTTTCGATAGAAATAATTTTCTATAGAAAAATTTTCGATAGAAATATTTTTCTATAAAAAAATTTTCGATAGAAATATTTTTCTATAGAAAAATTTTCGATAGAAATATTTTTCTATAGAAAAATTTTCGATAGAAATATTTTTCTATAGAAAAATTTTCGATAGAAATATTTTTCTATAGAAAAATTTTCGATAGAAATATTTTTCTATAGAAAAATTTTCGATATAAATATTTTTCTATAGAAAAATTTTTAATAGAAATATTTTCCTTTAGAAAAATTTTGGATAGAACTATTTTTCAATAGAAAAATTTTCGATAGAAATATTTTTCTATAGAAAAATTTTCGATAGAAATATTTTTCTATAGAAAAATTTTCGATAGAAATATTTTTCTATAGAAAAATTTTCGATAGAAATATTTTTCTATAGAAAAATTTTCGATAGAAATATTTTTCTATAGAAAAATTTTCGATAGAAATATTTTTCTATAGAAAAATTTTCGATAGAAATATTTTTCTATAGAAAAATTTTCGATAGAAATATTTTTCTATAGAAAAATTTTCGATAGAAATATTTTTCTATAGAAAAATTTTCGATAGAAATATTTTTCTATAGAAAAATTTTCGATAGAAATATTTTTCTATAGAAAAATTTTCGATAGAAATATTTTTCTATAGAAAAATTTTCGATAGAAATATTTTTCTATAGAAAAATTTTCGATAGAAATATTTTTCTATAGAAAAATTTTCGATAGAAATATTTTTCTATAGAAAAATTTTCGATAGAAATATTTTTCTATAGAAAAATTTTCGATAGAAATAAATTTCTATAGAAAAATTTTCGATATAAATATTTTTCTATAGAAAAATTTTCGATAGAAATATTTTTTTCTATAGAAAAATTTTCGATAGAAATATTTTTCTATAGAAAAATTTTCGATAGAAATATTTTTCTATAGAAAAATTTTCGATAGAAATATTTTTCTATAGACAAATTTTCAATAGAAATATTTTTCTATAGACAAATTTTCGATGGAATTTTTTTTTCTATAGAAAATTTTTCGATAAAAATATTTATACATAAAAATTTTTGATAAAAAATTATTTATATAAAATTATTTTCTTAAGAATTGTTTTTTAAAAAATGTCTTCCTATCGTCTTAAGAAATGTCTTATTGTAGTCAACTTTTCTTAAGACATGTTTTTCTATCGTCAACTTTTCTTAAGAAGTGTCTTCCTATCGTCATCTCTTCTTAAGAAATGTCGTCTTATCGTAAATTTTTCTTAAGAAGTGTCTTCCTATAGTGAATTTTGCTTAAGAAATGTCTTCCTATCGTCAACTTTTCTTAACAAATGTCTTCATATCGTTAACTTTTCTTAAGAAATGTCTTTCTATCGTCATCTCTTCTTAAGAAATGTCGTCTTATCATCAATTGTTCTTAAGAAGTGTCTTCCTATCAACTTTTCTTAAGAAATGTCTCCCATCGTCAACTTTTCTTAAGAAATGTCTTCCTATCGTCAACTTTTCTTAAGAAATGTCCTCCTATCGTCAACTTTTCTTAAGACGTGTCTTCTTATCGTCAACTTTTCTTAAGAAATGTCTTCCTATCGTCAACTTTTCTTATGAAATGTCTTCCTATCGTCAACTTTTCTTAAATTATGTCTTCCTATTGTCAATTTTTCTTAAAATATGTCTTCCTATTGTCAAATTTTCTTAAAAATGTCTTCCAATCGTCAACTTTTCTTAAGAAATGTCTTTCTGTCTTCAACTTTTCTTAAGAAATGTCTTTCTATCGTCAACTTTTCTTAAGAAATGTCTTCCCATCGTCAACTTTTCTTATGAAATGTCTTCCTATCGTCAACTTTTCTTAAGAAATGTCTTCCTATCGACAACTTTTCTTAAGAAATGTCTTCCTATCGTCAACTTTTCTTATGAAATGTCTTCCTATCATCAACTTTTCTTAAGAAATGGGTTCCTATCGTCAACTTTTCTTAACAAATGTCTTCATATCGTTAACTTTTCTTAAGAAATGTCTTCCTATCGTCATCTCTTCTTAAGAAATGTCGTCTTATCATCAATTCTTCTTAAGAAGTGTCTTCCTATCAACTTTTCTTAAGAAATGTCTTCCCATCGTCAACTTTTCTTAAGAAATGTCTTCCCATCGTCAGTTTTTCTTAAGAAATGTCTTCCTATCGTCAACTTTTCTTAAGAAATGTCTTCCTATCGTCAACTTTTCTTAAGACATGTCTTCTTATCGTCAACTTTTCTTAGGAAATGTCTTCCTATCGTCAACTTTTCTTAGGAAATGTCTTCTTATCGTCAACTTTTCTTAAAATATGTCTTCCTATTGTCAATTTTTCTTAAAATATGTTTTCCAATTGTCAATTTTTCTTAAAAATGTCTTCCAATCGTCAATTTTTCTTAAAAAATGTCTTTCTATCGTCAACTTTTCTTAAGATTTGTCTTTCTATCGTCAACTTTTCTTAAGAAATGTCTTTCTATCGTCAACTTTTCTTATGAAATGTCTTTCTATCTTTAACTTTTCTTAAGAAATGTCTTTCTATCGTCAACTTTTCTTAAGAAATATCTTCCTATCGTCAACTTTTCTTAAGAAATGTCTTCCTATCGTCAACTTTTCTATAGAAATGTCTTCCTATTGTCATCTTTTCCATAGAAATGTCTTCCTATTGTCATCTTTTCCATAGAAATGTCTTCCTATCGTCAACTTTTCTTAACAAATGTCTTCATATCGCTAACTTTTCTTAAGAAATGTCTTCCTATCGTCATCTCTTCTTAAGAAATGTCGTCTTATCATCAATTGTTCTTAAGAAGTGTCTTCCTATCAACTTTTCTTAAGAAATGTCTTCCCATCGTCAACTTTTCTTAAGAAATGTCTTCCTATCGTCAACTTTTCTTAAGAAATGTCTTCCTATCGTCAACTTTTCTTAAGACATGTCTTCTTATCGTCAACTTTTCTTAAGAAATGTCTTCCTATCGTCAACTTTTCTTAGAAAATGTCTTCCTATCGTCAATTTTTCTTAAAATATGTCTTCCTATTGTCAATTTTTCTTAAAATATGTCTTGCTATTGTCAATTTTTCTTAAAAATGTCTTCCAATCGTCAACTTTTCTTAAGAAATGTCTTTCTATCGTCAACTTTTCTTAGGAAATGTCTTTCTATCGTCAACTTTTCTTAAGAAATGTCTTCCTATCGTCAACTTTTCTTATGAAATGTTTTCCTATCGTCAACTTTTCTTAAGAAATGTCTTCCTATCGTCAACTTTTCTATAGAAATGTCTTCCTATTGTCATCTTTTCTATAGAAATGTCTTCCTATCGTCAACTTTTCTATAGAAATGTCTTCCTATCGTCAAGTTTTCTATAGAAATGTCTTCCTATCGTTAACTTTTCTTAAGAGATGTCTTTCTATCGTTAACTTTTCTTAAGAAATGTGTTCCTATTTTCAACTTTTCTTAAGAAATGTCTTTCTATCGTCAACTTTTCTTAAGAAATGTCTTCCTGTCGTCAACTTTTTTTAAGACGTGTCTTTTTGTCGTCAACATTTCTTAGGAAATGTCTTCCTATCGTCATTTTTTTTTTCTAGAATTATCTTCTAATCGTCAACTGTAGAAAATTTGTCTACAGAAAAGTTTTTGGTAAAAATATTTTATATAGAAAAATTGTTTTTTAAAAAATTTTCTTGGTTGATAAAAAAAATTTTCTCTATAAAATTTTTAATGGAAAATTTTTGATTAAAAAAGTTTCTATGAAAAACTTTTGATAAAAAAAATTTTCTATGAAAAATTGTTCATGAAAAGATTTTTAATACAAAAATTCTTGATAAAAATATTTTTATAGAAAAATTTTTAATAAAAAAATTCTCTGGTTCAACTAAAATCAATTTCTTTCAAAGAAAATTTTCTATAGAAAAAATTTTTTATAAAATTATTTATACAGAAAAATTTTTTATAAATTTTTATTTGTAGAAAATGGCAACTCTGCTTACAATGGTTTTGTTCTGTTCACTTTGTGCCGACGTCTGCTGATAAGCAATGATATTGATATAATCGGTAGTTTCTACTTTAAAAACTTTTTTGTTGAACCTCTTATCCTATACTAAGCCAACCTTAAGAGTTTTTCCTTTTAATTTTTTGGCTCGAGTTAAGTAAGATTATCCGAGTATGTTGTCGTTTTATTTAATGGAAGTCGATGTAGATGAGAACGTTTTCATTTTAAAAAGGCTTTGGTTAGAAATATTTGAACATTATAAATTAAGTAGTAAATATCAAAAATTATATTAAAAATCAACTTGTAATTCTAAAGAAAATGCGAATCATAGTCTAGTCAAAGACCAGCCTTAGTCTATTCTTAGATATTGTTTTGCAACTTTTTGAAAAACTTTGCTTTAAGATTATTGATATTATTTATGTAAAACAAGTTATAATATATATATAAAGTATTTAACTAACACAAAGCAGGTAAAACTATTTGACACGTTCAACTTCCGGCATAATAATCTTGCTAAAACTTTTTAGACATTCGTGCTGTTTACCTTTACTTCCCTGATGTTTTCCTGCATTTATGCCAAAACTAAAAAACTTTAGGGTATAAATATAGAATAACACAATTTGATTTCTGTAAATTTAGCACACAATAATTTTATCTCTAGAGGAAAATCTTGAAATGTTTAGCGATTAAGCTACAGGAAAATATACGTATGTACTTCCAATAATGTTAAAAGTAATGCTTAAGTTACTATGCACTAAAGTAACCTGTCATTTGATATTTATTGCCCTCATGTAATAAAGTATTGTAAACTATTTTTATGTCCAAGTCCCTTGACAATATGTTAGGGGATAAATCAAATAGAAAATAAATGGCTTATAAATAACTTAAAAGAATCAAGTTGGACATTTAAATGTCCAACAAAAGTAGATTTGAAATTAACTTTGCTTTCAAAAACATGATTGAAGCTTATCAAATTTGAGTAGACTTATATTAATGGCTTTTTAAAACTTAATGTTACTTGAGGGATTTTTAAAAGAATTTAGTTCTAAAATGTTTTAAATCTCAGACATTTTATACCACTGTGCCTTAAAAGGTAAATCTTAGAATGCCTATACAAAACAAAATATTTTTATAGGTTTCTAGAACTATATTTAACCTTTTCATACCTATACGTACCCTTTAAGAAAAGTTACCACTTGAGTGTGAACATTTGCCGGAAACATGTTTGGTTTACCAGTTGGTGTGAGCCACACTAACACTATTTGTGTTAGTTTTGCAAATAACTTAAATAAAATATTGCCTAACATTAGGCTTCAGTTCTTTTCGATCCTTAACCTTAGACATTGCAGTTGATTGTATGCATTTAGGTTTCTGTTGTTTTTTTCCGAGTTTACTGCCATTATTTCTTTGAATTTCATTCTTGACTTTCCTATTTAATTTATTTGCTTTTTGTTAGCATTTTTATTGATATAACAGTTAAAGCTTATAAATTTTAACGCTCTGCACTTTGACTTTTGAATACTATTTAAAAAGTTTTGACACTTTATCAGAGAATTGTTTGTAAGAATGTTTGTGCATTACATTTGTTTTAAGTTCACATATATGTTGGTTTCAATAAATTTCTTAAGTCTATGTAAGAAATGTGAATATGAAGTTGTAGAGGAAATTTCAGAGAATCTTAATGGCTTAAATTTTTGACAATCTCAAGAGTTATCACCTTCAATATAGTCTGTATTATAGTAAATATAGACTAGAGTGTCTCAAACAGTCAAAAGTTATTTTAAAGAAAGAATTTGTTACACTTGAACCCATTAATCCAATATCAATAGCTTATCCAAATCATAAATCGAAAAGCGTCCTGAATTGACGCCAAAATTTGGACATGTCAGTTATTTGAAAAAAAATTCGTTGGTACAGTCCAACCAGACAATAGTCAGTACAAACAATAGTCAGTATCGACTATAGTCAGTATCGACTATAGTCAGTAACAACTATAGTCAGTATCGACTATAGTCAGTATCGCCTATAGTCAGTATCGACTATAGTCAGTATCGACTGTAGTCAGTATCGACTAAAGTCAGTATCGACTAAAGTCAGTATTGAATAAAGTTAGTATCGACTATAGTCAGTATCGACTATAGTCAGTATCGACTAAAGTCTATCTTTACTATGGCCAGTCTCTATAGTTGGAGTCAATAGCATGTCTCGACTACAGTCAGTATCGAATAAAGTTTGTATCGAATATAGTCAGTATCGACTATAGTCAGTATCGACTGAAGTCAGTATCGACTAAAGTCAGTATTGAATAAAGTTAGTATCGACTATAGTCAGTATCGACTATAGTCACTATCGACTGAAGTCAGTATCGACTATAGTCAGTATCGACTATAGTCAATGTCGAATAAAGTTAGTATCGACTATAGTCAGTATCGACTATAGTCAATGTCGACTATAGTCAGTATCGAATAAAGGTTGTATCGAATAAAGTTAGTATCGGCTATAGTCAGTATCGACTAAAGCCAGTATTGACTATAGTCAGTATCGAATAAAGTTAGTATCGACTATAGTCAGTATCGACTAAAGTCAGTATCGACTATAGTCAGAATCGACTAAAGTCTATCTTTACTATGGCCAGTCTCTATAGTTGGAGTCAATAGCATGTCCCGACTATAGTTAGTATCGAATGAAGTTAGAATCGAATATAGTCAGTGTCAACTAAAGTCAGTATCGACTAAAGTCAGTATCGACTATAGTCACAATCGACTATAGTCAGTATCGGCTAAAGTCAGTAACGACTATAGTCAGTATCGACTACAGTCAGTATCGAATAAAGTTAGTATCGACTATGGTCAGTATCGACTATAGTCAGTATCGACTAAAGTCAGTATCGACTATAGTCAGTATCGACTATAGTCAGTATCGAATAAAGTTAGTATCGACAATAATCAGTATCGGCTTAAGTCAGTAACGACTATAGTCAGTACCAAATAAAGTTAGTATCGACTATAGGTAGTATCGACTATAGTCAGTATCGACTATAGTCAGTATCGACTATAGTCAATATCGACTATAGTCAGTATCGACTATAGTCAGTATCGAACAAAGTCAGTATCGACTAAAGTCGGTATCGACTATGGTCAGTAAGGACTATAGTCAGTATCGACTATAGTCAGTATCGAATAAAGTTAGTATCGACTAAAATCAGTAAGGACTATAGTCAGTATAGACTAAAGTCAGTATCGATTATAGTCAGTATAAACTATAGTCAGTATCGACTAAAGTCAGTATCGACTATAGTCAGTATCGACTATAGTCAGTATCGACTATAGTCAGTATCGACTATAGTCAGTATCGACTATAGTCAGTATCGACTATTGTCAGTATCGATTATAGTCAGTATCGACTGTAGTCAGTATCGATTTTAGTCAGTATCGACTATATATCGACTATATCGACTTTAGTCAGTATTGACTAAAGTTAGTATTGACTTTAGTCAGTATCGACTATAATCAGTATCGACTATAGTCAGTATCGACTATAGTCAGTATCGACTATAGTCAGTATCGACTATAGACAGTATCGTCTATAATCTGTATCGACTTTAGTCAGTATCGACTATAGTCAGTATCGACTATAGTCAGTATCGACTATAGTCAGTATCGACTAAAGACAGTATCGACTATGGTCAGTATCGACTAAAGCCTATCTCTACTAAGGCCAGTCTCTATAGTTGAAGTCAATAGCATGTCTCTGTTTTAACTATAGTCTGCCTTGAATATAGTTTGTCCTGACTATAGTCTCTCTTGACTATAGTCTGTCTTGACTATAGTCAGTCTTTACAAAAGTTTGTCTTGACTATAATCTGTCTTGACTTTAGTCCGTCTTTACAATAGTCTCTCTTGACTATAGTCAGTCTTGACTATAGTTTGTCTTGACTATAGTCTGAATTGACTATAGTCTGTCTTGAATTTAGTCTGTGTTGACTATAGTCTGTCTTGACTATAGTCTGAATTGACTATAGTCTGAATTGACTATAGTCTGAATTGACTATAGTATGTCGTGACTATAGTCTGCCTTGACTTTAGTCTGTCTTGGCATTAATCTGTCTTGACTTAAGTTAGTCTCTACTATAGTCTGTCTTTAGTATAGTATGTTTCGACTATAGCATTTCTCGACTAGAGTCTATTTAGACTAAAGTCTGTGTAGACTACAATGTTTTTGACTCTATTTCGTCGCAACTGTAGCTTCTTCACCATAAAAAAGATTTGGGAACTTCTGTTTAACTTTTTCTGCTACCAGTCCTGTCATGCATATTTGCATGCAATCCCTAAAGTAAAATTCCTTAAACTATTTTATGGGCCTAAACAAATAGTTTGCAATTTTTTTTCTTGATATAAGAAGTTCTGTAGACAATGAAGTAGTTGATGTAGTAGTTACTAACAACAATCAAAAAACCCAGCAGGTCATGTGTAAAGTTAAGTAGATTTTGACTTAGGCATAATAATTTCTTAATAAATTATAATGGTAGAAGCCTCAGCTAAGTTTATTTGAAAGAAGTAATGATGTAATATTCGACTGTTCACCGGTAGACTTTAAAATATCAAGTGTGAGGTAAGTTTGGAAGAGCTTATAAAAACTTCTGGATAACACTTTTGTTTGTTTGTGATAAATGAAAAACCCTAGAATAATTTGGTAAATGTATGTTGACTCCAAAACATGGCAGACATAAACTTAAACTTTTGTTTTTATGACTTTCAACTTAAGTTGAAGCAATCGTGAAAGAATCAACAACTTTTGTGTGGAAAAATAATTTATTTTAGACTGCTTTAGAGAAATGGGTGTTTCTTGACGGAAATCATGTATTTGAAGGCATTTAATTATTTCGTGCAAATAAAGCACTTGTTCTAAGTTGATTTTTTTTAATTACTGATATTGAAAGCATTTGCAAGGTATAAGGGTGAAGGAACTAAAATAAAATGTCAATGTTAAGCCATTTAAATATTTCCACATCCACTCTTTTCTCAGTTAAACTAATCCGATGTTTTAAATTTCAATAGCAAATTTTTATCTCTTGTTAATCCTAAAAGAATTCACTGCTAAATTATTAAATTCATAAATAATCACATTTATGGGTAAGTGGATTTGTATGTGTATTTTTTAGGTATTAGTGTATGGGAAAATTGCAAACATATGCAAGTGTTGTTATGGAATATGCAATTTGGTCACACGAGCTTTGGGTTTGCACTACAAATACTCTGAAATGTATCAGATCTCGTACAGAGCACACTGACAAAATGGCAAAAAAAAAAAAAACAAATTGTGCATTTTCAGGAAAATTACTTTAATAGTTCTGCTCACATACCTATAAGTAAAACTATAGCATTCTATAGCGTGCTTAAAAGTTGCTGTTGACCTTGCAATCGTTTTTGCTGTCATTGGCTTAGTGCGGTCAGTTCGGCTTGACGTTGTGGCAGGATTGTAATAAATTGAAAAATGGGCTTAAATCTTGCGTGCAGTCGATGTGAACTTTTTTGTAGTCATTTTTTTGTTGTTTTTTTTATTAAAAACAAATTAAACGAAAGCTACCCCACACAATGTCATCATTGTGGGGAGGTAAATGGCTTGAAATGGGCTAATAAAATTGTAGCTATAATAAAATATTTGTGCAAATTGTTAGGGCATACACTTTTAGATTATATTTTTATCTCGTTTTCTGTTGCAGTTGCACTAAACGTAAGCCGACGTATTAAAAGGTGATTTAAATCAATGTTGAAAAAAAGCGAAAATGATTTATTTATATGTGTAAATATTTAATAAATTTTCAATAAATTAGTTAAGTGTTGGAAAATTGGATATAAAAAGGTATTGATTTGTGTGCAAAGGTTTAAAGCAATTACAAAATATTTTAAGAGGATAAGCGAAATGAAATAATAGCGATATAGAAACAATATAAAAATGTGAAGGTAAGTTTACTTATGGGAATTTTATGGACATGATTGCACAATGGGTTAGAATGAAATTAGATTTCTGTCGAGACTATAGACTGTCGAGACTCTATTCTGTTGAGGCTATAGTCTGTCGAGACTATAGTCTACCGAGACTATAGTCTGTAGAGACTTTAGTCTGTCGAGACTATAGTCCGTCGAGACTATAGTCTACCGAGACTATAGTCTGTAGAGACTTAAGTCTGTCGAGACTATAGTCCGTCGAGACTATAGTCCGTCGAGACTATAGTCCGTCGAGACTATAGTCTGTCGAGACTATAGTCTGTCGAGACTATAGTCTGTCGAGACTATAGTCTGTCGAGACTAAAGTCGAAACTAAAGTCTGTCGAGACTACAGTTAGTCGAAACTATAGTCTGTCGAGACAATAGTCTGTCGACACTATAGTCTCTCGAGACTATAGTTTCTCGAGACTATAGTCTATCGAGACTATAGTCTGTCGAGACTATAGTCCGCCGAGACTTTAGTATGTCGAGACTATAGTCTGTCGTGACTATAGCCTATCGAGACTATAGTCTGTCGAGACTATATTCTGTCGAGACTAGAGTCTGTCGAGACTATAGTCTGTCGAGACTATAGTCTGTAGAGACTAAAGTCTGCCGAGACTATAGTCTGTCGAGACTATAGTCTGTCGAGACTATAGTCTGTAGAGACTAAAATCTGCCGAGACTATAGTCCGTCGAGACTATAGTCCGTCGATACTATAGTCTGTCGAGACTATAGTCTGTTGTGACTATAGTCTATCGAGACTATAGTCTGTCGAGACTATAGTCTGTCGAGACTATAGTCTGTCGAGACTATATTCTGTCGAGACTATAGTCTGTCGAGGTTGTAGTCTGTTGCGACTATAGTCTGTCGAGACTATAGCCTGTCGAGACTATAGTCTGTCGAGACCATAGTCTGTCGAGACTATAGTCTGTCAAAACTATAGTCAGTCGAGACTATAGCCTGTCGAGATTATAGTCTGTCGAGACTATAGTCTGTCGAGACTATAGGTTGTCGAGACTATAGCCTGTCGAGACTATAGTCTGTCGAGACCATAGTCTGTCGAGACTATAGTCTGTCGAGACTATAGTCTGTCGAAACTATAGTCTGTCGAGACTATAGTCTGTCGAGACTATAGTCTGTCGAGACTATAGTCTGTCGAGGTTGTAGTCTGTTGCGACTATAGTCTGTCGAGACTATAGCCTGTCGAGACTATAGTCTGTCGAGACCATAGTCTGTCGAGACTATAGCCTGTCGAGACTATAGTCTGTCGAGACCATAGTCTGTCGAGACTATAGTCTGTCGAGACTATAGTCTGTCGAAGCTATAGTCTGTCGAGACTATAGTCTGTCGAGACTATAGTCTGTCGAGACTATAGTCTGTCGAGATTATAGTATGTAGAGACTATAATCCGTCGATACTTTAGTCTGCAGAACCTATAGTCTGTCGAGACTATAGTCTGGCGAAACTATAGTCTATCGAGACTATAGTCTTTCGATACTAAAGTCTGTCAAGACTATAGTTTATTGAGACTGTAGTCTGCCGAGACTATAGTCTGTCGAGACTATAGTCTGTCAAGACTATAGTCTGTCAAGACTATAGTTTGTCGAGACTATAGTTTGTCGAGACTGTAGTCTCTCGAAACTATAGTCTGTCGATACTATTGTCTGTCGAGGCTATAGTCTGTCTAGGCTATAGTCTGTCTAGGCTATAGTCTATCGGGACTATAGTATTTGGAGACTATAGTCTCCCGAGGCCTTAGTTTGTAGAGACCAAAGACTGTCGAGACTATAGTCTGTCGAGACTATAGTCTATCGAGACTGTAGTCTGTTAAGACTGTGGAGATTATAGACGGTCGAGACTATAGTTTGTTGAGACTTTAGACAGTCGAGACTATAGTGTCTCGAGATTATAGTCTGTCGAGACTATAGTCTTTCAAAACTATAGTCTGTCGAGACTATAGTATGTAGAGACTATAATCCGTCGAGACTATAGTCTGCAGAAACTATAGTCTGTCGATACTATAGTCTGTCGAGACTATAGTCTATCGATACTAAAGTCTGTCAAGACTATAGTTTTTTGAGACTGTATAGTCTGCCGAGACTATAATCTGTCGAGACTATAGTCTGTCAAGACTATAGTCTGTCGAGACTATAGTCTGTCGAGATTATAGTATGTAGGGACTATAATCCGTCGATACTTTAGTCTGCAGAACCTATAGTCTGTCGAGACTATAGTCTATCGATACTAAAGTCTGTCAAGACTATAGTTTTTTGAGACTGTATAGTCTGTCGAGACTATAGTCTGTCGAGACTATAGTCTGTCGAGACTATAGTCTGTCAAGACTATAGTCTGTCAAGACTATAGTTTGTCGAGACTATAGTTTGTCGAGACTTTTGTCTGTCGAGGCTATAGTCTGTCTAGGCTATAGTCTATCGGGACTATAGTATTTGGAGACTATAGTCTCTCGAGGCCTTAGTTTGTAGAGACCAAAGACAGTGGAGACTATAGTCTGTCGTGACTATACTATAAAGTCTATAGTCTGTCGAGATTTTAGTCTGTCTCAAATATAGTTTGTCTTGACTTTAGTCTGTCTTGACTATAGTGTGTCTTGACTATAAACTGTCTTGATTATAATCTGTCCAAGCTATGGTCTGTCGAGACTATAGTCTTTCAAGACTGTAGTTTGTCGAGACTGTCATGAATATAGTTTGTCTTAACTATTGTCTGCCTTGACTGAAGTCTGTCTTAACTATAGTTTGTCTTGACTATAGTCTGTCCTGACTATAATCTGTCGAGACTACAGTCTGTAAATTTTTTACTGTGTATGGATATTAACATATAAGCTATCATTTGATCTGTCTTCCCTCCATCTTATTTATCTTATTAACCTAATTAGCATATTTAATATTCTCATTATACATTAACAATAAAAAACAATAGTTCATCAATTTATGTAAATACAACACGTTTAAGCCACAATTACGAGCACTTGTGTGATGCCATGATAACATAAAACCCTAAATAACCAAATCAACAATTTTCGCCTAAGGGCCTATACTTAAACGATGATGTAAAATGAATTTAGCTTAAACGCTAATCAGACGATACGGCACGAATATTTACATAAGTATTAAATAAAATGAGTTGAGTTGAGGAAAAGCTCAAATGAAATTATCTCAAAACAAATAATCAAACTTAACTTAAGAGGAAAAACAAATAAACAACAACAAACACAAATTTTACAAATAAAAATAAATATAATATTGCAATAAAGAGTAATATGTATTATTTAGTGGATGCCACAATTGAAAATTGCTTACACTTGCGAAAAGTTAAAGAAACAAGAAAAGCAATGAAGAAAATGTACAAGAACATTTTTCGTTTAGATAAAAGGATATCTTAAAACTCACATACACACACACTCACGTACACACTAGCATACACTCAAATAAGCAATTTAGCAAAACTAAACTAAACAATAATAATATGTGAAGTACCATTATGGCTCAGAAACACTCTAACATCCTAACAGCACACATTTTAGCTTACATTATTATTACTATTTATACTATAGTCTTTAACTCCTGAAAACATATTTACATTTCTTCATCATGTTGGATAAAAACACTTAGACACTTAAACGTATCTGTACATATATCTACATGTTTATACTAAATACACATACATATATACTTCAACAATGGCTGACTTATATTCAAGGAAATACAGTGGGAAGACTTAAGTCCCCCACAAACACCCATGCAGTTTTATATAATTGTGGTAGAAGTTCATGTTAAAGTGACTGAGTTCGTATAAACTACTTCTTGTTAGTGTTGTAGGTATAGACTTTATTTACAGGGAAGTATATATTATTAGGTTATTCGAAAAGTAATTTCAAATCTTATGAATCTTTGTGGTAATAGCATAAATCCACGCTCATAAAATTTTGTTGATTTATTATTAATCGTAAAAATATCAAAAGCGTATTTCATATTTTTTAATGCTTATCGATTGTAATACGAGTATAAATTCTAAATTAGTTAAAACAAGTAGGGAAGTGCTTTAGTCGGTCAAGCCCGACCATACGATACCCTTCACCACTAAGGTCAAAGATGTTCTTTTTACTAATTAAAGATAAATATTTGCTAAATTTTGCCATCATACAAACATATTCTCAAAACTTACATATTTAAGCTGTTTCTGTCATTTGGACTTATATGAGAGCTAGGGTCAAATGTAGACCGATGATCTCCAAATTTGGCGAATTGATTACAGTTGCTACGAAAATTATGTATGCAAAAACTTAACTTAAAATTCTCATTATTTACGAGCCTTTTAGTCCCATTTAGTGCGTTTTGAGAAAAGAGTTTGTATGGGAGCTATGGTCAAATGTGGACCGATTTCAACGAAATTTGCTACAGTGATTTAGGTTTACATAAGCCGTATATGGTTTAAATTTCGTGAACAAATATTGATTTTTGTGGCCAATATATCAATTCCGGGAAGTGGGACCTATGGGAGGTACCATAAATAATGGACCGATTTCGACGAATTTAAATAGCCATGGTCCCATTATCAAATAAATGATCTGTGCCAAATTTCATCAAATTATCTTTAGAATTGCGACGTGTAGTTTGATTACAAGGTTTACATGGGGGTCAAGCCAGCCAGCCGGCCAGACGGACGGACGGACGGACATCGCTAAATCGACTCAGAAAGTGATTCTAAGCTTATTGGTATACTAAAAGATGGGTCGAAGACCTATGGTGGTGAAGGGTATAAATATACATATGATACAAAAAAAGTAAAAAAAAATAGTTTTAAGACCAAATTCGTACCAGATACAAATCCAATTTAAATTTTGTTTGTATTACTGTTAGTTTTAGAGATATAAGTCTACAAATTTCTTCTATTTCTGCCCGTTTTTACCCTCTCAGGAGCGGAGTTCGCAAAAAATACCGAACACGTGTCCTAAGTTTTTACTGCTGATCTAAGAAAATTTTCAGTTTGATTTCTATTGTTTTCTATTTCTTAGTTATATTATTACCCGTTTCTCCATTTTTAACACCCTCAATTGAAAAAAGTACCAAACAATGTATATCTTCAATGTCCATCGATTCGTCTATATATTATTCTTCGGGCCTCATAAGTTTTAATGATATTCATAATTTAAAAAATACCCTTCCGTTGAAAATTTCCCCGTTTTAACCCCTTTGTATCCCATCAATCGCAAAAGTACCAATTACGTTTTTAATATTTCTTTAATGTTTATTAGTTCAAAAGATGTACCAAAATATAGTTTTTACCCTTTTTTTCCCATTATTAGTGCAATTTAAAAAAAGGGGCAAACATGTGTTCCCTTATTTTTCTATCCGATATAAATCAAATTTAACTTTGTTTCTATCGAGTTGGTTTCGGAGATATGGTGTTACTAACTTTTTCCTTTTCTATTCTCTTCTAGCCTGTTTTACCACCTAAGCGGCAGAATTTGAAAAAAAGTACCGAGCACGTGTTCCTTGATTTTAAGTGCGAATTTCAAACCAATTAATTTATGCTCTGTCACTTTTGGTTTAGGAGATATAATGTTAACGATTTTCCCCCTTTTTAACCCCTTAATTGAAAAAGTACCAAATCCGTGTCTTATATTTTGTACTTGGTAGTCGACTTCTCTATAAACTTTACTCATAGATCTATTGTTCTTTTCCAGTTTTTTACCACTTTTTATCCCCTAAATCAAATAGTACCAAACATTAGTTTTATAGTTTTTTTGTTTACTATCTCCGCTTTAAATTTAGTTTTTTGTGTTGATTGGTTCAACAGATACACATGGTTCAAAAAAGGTACAAACAAATTGTGTTTACCGTTTTACCCCCTATTTGTCCCATCTGTCTTCTCATTTTTGTAGCTGATCCTAACGAAATTTTTGTTCTGATTCTAACGGGTTTACATCTGAAGGAACAGCGTTACCCCTTTAACGCCTGAATTTTCAAAAACCCCATCTTAATGGACTTATACATTAAAAAAAGTAGCTGCTGTCAAAATTTCTACCCTAAGCAGTTTGAGCTGGGCGATGATGAATCATACGGTCTGAGTTATAGATAATTCCAGTAGGAGCTAATATACTCGGCTTAGCACATGAGGATGGCATGATATACTAATTTCGGTAGGGGTCCTACAGAGATCTATTCTGGGTACATTTATGTGAAACATTATGTATGATATTTCTAGAAGAGGCTAATATTATCAGATTAGCTAAGGAAGTATAATTAGACAGCGAATGAAAAGAGTTGGCCTTTTGCTAGACTGAAAAGTTGTATTATGAATATATTATGATATATATTTATTTATTTATCTGGGGCCAAATCGTCCCATTTGATATCGATCGAAACGTAAGATATTTCAGAAAATTATGTATAGCATACTTTAAGGATAATCTAAGATTTTTTGTCAAAAGTTCTCTGATAGTAAAAGAATTTCATTAACTAAATGTTTTGACAAACAAACCGATTTGTTAAGATATCAAATTTTACTAAACTTTTTGCAAAATATTTTTTTTTTTTAAATCCTTAAGGTATGTTACACAATATTTTCTTAAAAATCTGAGTTTTCGATCGATTTGGCCACTATTCTTATACAACAAAACTCTAAAGCTTCGTGTTTTTTATATTTCCCCCCTTTGTTCATCTTACCCCATTGTGCACTATTATCAGTTGAATCATTTTGCTTTATTTCCATTCTTATAATAAATTTGTCTAGCTTATGGGATAATGACCATGACGGTTGCTCCTAAATATTAAGAAAGATTCAGTGCATTCGATTTAAAGAGTAAAGCGCCTTAAAAAGAAAACCTTTTACTTATTTTATCTTAAGTTGAAACATCAAACAAATTGCTTTGCTCCAAGAAGGAAAAATAAGCAAATATTAAGCATTTGACAAAGCAGTCAAAAGCAGTGGAATACTGAAAGTAGTCTTATTTGCAGAAAAAACGAGCAGAGGACAATTGTTGGAGGACAATACAAAATTAAATAGTTCAACAAAATTAACTGGGTTATTTGTTTGAAAACGAGAATTCTCCTATAACAAAAGCAATTGTCCTTGTTTACTGGAATTACAAATTGCTATGAGTTTAGCGATTTCTTTATTTAATATTTCAAATAATATACAAAATTACTATTTGTATTATTATCTAAAGGTCCCCAAAGTAGCATATTTTTATGTACATAAATATATAATTTCTAAGCATGTATATAATTTAACTTAATAAACATTTTTGTTATCTATTTTCCCATGTATTCATATATTATTATTTTATTATTTTACTATGTAGCCTTGCCTGGCGAATTGGCATAACTGTTATTTTTTGTATATGTTTTTTATATAAAAGCAAAAACAAAATTTCAGTACAAATATTGATTAATGTCTTTTTATTTCCTTCTTTTTTAAAAAATAATTCGTATTTATTGCATTTAAAAATATGTGTATATCGATAAATTTCTGTAGATCTAGAGATCCTCCAACTTAAGACGTAGTGTGAAAAGGCGTATAGAAAAATGGTTGTACAAGTGTGAAAGTAATTGTAATAAATTTTTAAATTTTTATAAACAAAATTGTAAATATGTTAGTTAAAAAATCAATATTCCACATAAGTTAATTTGCTGTCCATTTGGATTTTTTTATGGTTCCACCCTTGTCCATTCAATAATTATATTTATCTTAGTTTACATGTCATTTAGCACTCAATTAAGTGTTTGTCCAATGTTGATAAATTATCGTGAAATAAAGTAACAAAATATTGGGTTGTTCAAAAAGTTGTTTATTTTCTACCAACACAGCATTTAGATGAAATGCCGATCAGATCAAAATACCAACCTATGGAGAATAAATATGGGCATCGCGAACAGAAACCGCCTATCTTTGTGGTGTTTTTGTAAGTTTTTGTATGGGAGCATTTACATAAAACTTTCTTGTGCAAAATTTAGTGGCCACAACTATTATAGTCTATTAAACCCAACATAAAAAAACGATTGAGCGATGTCTGTCTATCTATCTGTCTGCCTGTATGTCTGTCTGTTTGTCTGTCTGTCTGTCTGTCTGTCTGTCTGTCTGTCTGTCTGTCTGTCTGTCTGTCTGTCTGTCTGTCTGTCTGTTTGTCTGTCTGTTTGTCTGTTTGTCTGTCTGTCTGTCTGTCTGTCTGTCTGTCCGTTCGTCTGTCTGTCTGTTTGTCTGTCTGTTTGTCTGTCTGTTTGTCTGTCTGTTTGTCTGTCTGTTTGTCTGTCTGTTTGTCTGTCTGTTTGTCTGTCTGTTTGTCTGTCTGTTTGTCTGTCTGTTTGTCTGTCTGTTTGTCTGTCTGTTTGTCTGTCTGTTTGTCTGTCTATCTATCTGTCTGTTTGTCTGTAAGTCTGTCTGTCTGTTTGTTTGTCCGTCTGTCTGTCGAAATCGCGATAACGCCTACACGAAAAGGGCTAGGTCACTGAAACTTGGCAAAGAAATTTTTAATTTCTGGGTAAATTTTGGTATTGAAATCGGGCAAAATCAATTCACATTTGGCAATAGTTCTCGTATAGCCTCCAGGCTTGTCGTTTATTGGATAATAAATGACAATTTGTAACTGCTATGATAATAAAATTTTGTATGGTCACTAAATTTTGCAAGAATAAGCTTTATATCAATACCAGCTAGTGTGTAAAATTTTGTTACAATCGGTCAACATTTGGCTATAATTCTCATATATATATATATATATATATATATATATATATATATATATATATATATATATATATATATATATATATATATATATATATATATATATATATATATATATATATATATATATATATATATAACATCCCCTTTTCATATCCACAATCAAAGATTCCAGACTTTATATACGGTAGATGCATTAGGAACACTTAACAAAATATTTCGACCTGTCGTATTATTATCAGCATCTTTATCCTTACTAGATATTAAGCTAAACGAAAAGTTTTTAACAACTTATAAATGTAAAACCATATCTGGTTACGATAACGAATTTTGTTCAAAGTAAATACTAGGGAAACAACTTATATACTTTTAAATATTGAACTATAAAGCTACTGCAACCGAATTTAGTCCAAATATTTTACCAACAATACACGCTAGCATAAGAACTTTTTTCGAATTTGGGCCACATTTTGAATTTACTGCACCCTCGTAGATATATGTGATATTTATGGGTATATATCCATCACATACCGGATAGTCTGTGTCTACGACTATAGTTTGTATCTAGGTTATATTATGTGTCTGTACTATAGCCTGTGTCTATGATTACAGTCAGTGTCTGGACTATAGGTATTCAGTATCTAGATTATCATGTATGTGATGGACATTTTTTTTTAGCTAATTTTCGGTTATTTTCCCCAAAAAATGAAAATTTTGGCTAAAATCCTTTTGACTGATATTTTATCTTTCATTTGGTTTGAATTTTTTGTTAAAATAACCGAAAATTACCTCAAAAATATATCTGAAATCGATCGATTTGAAAACGATTATTTTCCATCACATACCTGTATAGTCTGTATCTAGGCTATAGTCTGTCGCTTTATATTCTGTGTCTAGACTTTAGTCTCTGTCTAGACTATAGTCTTTGTCTATATAATAGTCTCTGTCTGGACTAAAGTATGTGTTACTATAGCCATTGTATAGAGTGTAGTCTTTGTCTTGAATATAGTATATAACTGTTTGTCTACAAGCTTTTTTCTCGACAAAATTCCTATAAATAGTAAATTTTTGAAAATTTTCTATAAATAGTAAATTTTTGAAAATTTTCTATTAATAGTAAATTTTTGAAAAATTTTCTATAAATAGTAAATTTTTGAAAAATTTCCTATAAATAGTAAATTTTTGAAAAATTTCCTATAAGTAGTAAATTTTTGAAAAATTTCCTATAAATAGTAAATTTTTGAAAAATTTCCTACAAAAAGTAAATTTTTGAAAAATTTCCTATAAAAAGTAAATTTTTGAAAAATTTCCTATAAATAGTAAATTTTTGAAAAATTTCCTATAAAAAGTAAATTTTTGAAAAATTTCCTATAAAAAGTAAATTTTTGAAAAATTTCCTATAAAAAGTAAATTTTTGAAAAATTTCCTATAAAAAGTAAATTTTTGAAAAATTTCCTATAAAAAGTAAATTTTTGAAAAATTTCCTATAAAAAGTAAATTTTTGAAAAATTTCCTGTAAAAAGTAAATTTTTGAAAAATTTCCTATAAAAAGTAAATTTTTGAAAAATTTGCTATAAATAGTAAATTTTTGAAAAATTTCCTATAAATAGTAAATTTTTGAAAAATTTCCTATAAACAGTAAATTTTTGAAAAATTTCCTATAAATAGTAAATTTTTGAAAAATTTCCTATAAATAGTAAATTTTTGAAAAATTTCCTATAAATAGTAAATTTTTGAAAAATTTCCTATAAATAGTAAATTTTTGAAAAATTTCCTATAAATAGTAAATTTTTGAAAAATTTCCTATAAATAGTAAATTTTTGAAAAATTTCCTATAAATAGTAAATTTTTGAAAAATTTCCTATAAATAGTAAATTTTTGAAAAATTTCCTATAAATAGTAAATTTTTGAAAAATTTCCTATAAATAGTAAATTTTTGAAAAATTTCCTATAAAAAGTAAATTTTTGAAAAATTTCCTATAAAAAGTAAATTTTTGAAAAATTTCCTATAAAAAGTAAATTTTTGAAAAATTTCCTATAAAAAGTAAATTTTTGAAAAATTTCCTATAAAAAGTAAATTTTTGAAAAATTTCCTATAAATAGTAAATTTTTGAAAAATTTCCTATAAACAGTAAATTTTTGAAAAATTTCCTATAAACAGTAAATTTTTGAAAAATTTCCTATAAATAGTAAATTTTTGAAAAATTTCCTATAAATAGTAAATTTTTGAAAAATTTCCTATAAATAGTAAATTTTTGAAAAATTTCCTATAAATAGTAAATTTTTGAAAAATTTCCTATAAATAGTAAATTTTTGAAAAATTTCCTATAAATAATAAATTTTTGAAAAATTTCCTATAAAAAGTAAATTTTTGAAAAATTTCCTATAAAAAGTAAATTTTTGAAAAATTTCCTATAAAAAGTAAATTTTTGAAAAATTTCCTATAAAAAGTAAATTTTTGAAAAATTTCCTATAAATAGTAAATTTTTGAAAAATTTCCTATAAACAGTAAATTTTTGAAAAATTTCCTATAAATAGTAAATTTTTGAAAAATTTCCTATAAATAGTAAATTTTTGAAAAATTTCCTATAAATAGTAAATTTTTGAAAAATTTCCTATAAATAGTAAATTTTTGAAAAATTTCCTATAAAAAGTAAATTTTTGAAAAATTTCCTATAAATAGTAAATTTTTGAAAAATTTCCTATAAAAAGTTAATTTTTGAAAAATTTCCTATAAAAAGTAAATTTTTGAAAAATTTCCTATAAAAAGTAAATTTTTGAAAAATTTCCTATAAAAAGTAAATTTTTGAAAAATTTCCTATAAAAAGTAAATTTTTGAAAAATTTCCTATAAATAGTAAATTTTTGAAAAATTTCCTATAAATAGTAAATTTTTGAAAAATTTCCTATAAATAGTAAATTTTTGAAAAATTTCCTATAAAAAGTAAATTTTTGAAAAATTTCCTATAAATAGTAAATTTTTGAAAAATTTCCTATAAACAGTAAATTTTTGAAAAATTTCCTATAAATAGTAAATTTTTGAAAAATTTCCTATAAATAGTAAATTTTTGAAAAATTTCCTATAAATAGTAAATTTTTGAAAAATTTCCTATAAATAGTAAATTTTTGAAAAATTTCCTATAAATAGTAAATTTTTGAAAAATTTCCTATAAATAGTAAATTTTTGAAAAATTTCCTATAAATAGTAAATTTTTGAAAAATTTCCTATAAATAGTAAATTTTTGAAAAATTTCCTATAAATAGTAAATTTTTGAAAAATTTCC
This sequence comes from Stomorhina lunata, assembly GCA_933228675.1. Classification (NCBI taxonomy): domain Eukaryota; kingdom Metazoa; phylum Arthropoda; class Insecta; order Diptera; family Rhiniidae; genus Stomorhina; species Stomorhina lunata. The sequence continues at coordinate 136,459 of CAKOFX010000005.1, read as the reverse complement.
TATAAATAGTAAATTTTTAAAAAATTTCCTATAAATAGTAGATTTTTAAAAAATTTCCTATAAATAGTAAATTTTTGAAAAATTTCCTATAAAAAGTAAATTTTTGAAAAATTTCCTATAAATAGTCAATTTTTGAAAAATTTCCTATAAATAGTAAATTTTTGAAAAATTTCCTATAAATAGTAAATTTTTGAAAAATTTCCTATAAATAGTAAATTTTTGACAAATTTCCTATAAATAGTAAATTTTTGAAAAATTTCCTATAAATAGTAAATTTTTGAAAAATTTCCTATAAATAGTAAATTTTTGAAAAATTTCCTATAAAAAGTAAATTTTTGAAAAATTTCCTATAAAAAGTAAATTTTTGAAAAATTTCCTATAAAAAGTAAATTTTTGAAAAATTTTCTATAAAAAGTAAATTTTTGAAAAATTTTCTATAAAAAGTAAATTTTTAAAAAATTTCCTATAAATAGTAAATTTTTGAAAAATTTCCTATAAATAGTAAATTTTTGAAAAATTTCCTATAAATAGTAAATTTTTGAAAAATTTCCTATAAATAGTAAATTTTTGAAAAATTTTCTATAAATAGTAAATTTTTGAAAAATTTTTTATAAATAGTAAATTTTTGAAAAGTTTCCTATAAATAGTAAATTTTGATTTTGAAACCACAAAATGGATAACCCTGTATGAAGAAATTGCACTTCATACATTTTTTTCTGTTAAATGTGAAATAAAAGTGGATAAAGAATAATAAGATACAAATAAAGCGGACAAACAAACATATACACATTTCATGAGCTCGTGTATGTGCCTTAGCTTTCTCTCATTGGATAATCGTCTGCATTAGTCGTTTCCGGATTAAAGTAAAAGCTACTTGTATTAATACTTTTTTTTATATAAATACTTTTAATGGGATTATTCAAAGCGACCATACTTTATGTTATAGAGTCTTTGCAAAAACAGTGGAGGATATTTTAAATAAAATATGAAAACAAACGTCTTCCATCACCTTAAATATCTAATTTGTAGCTATTCTCTGTTAGTCACAAAACAAATTTCCTTTAAAGACAAGATTTTTCTGATCTTTCCTAAGGATTAAAAAGAAACACAATAATTGGATACACATTTAAAATTCTCTATAGTTAAAAATATTTTTATCCTCTGCTTTAAAGTCAACATTCAAACCACATTTAGTTATGGTCCCTATGAGTTTTGTAGCCATTAAAAAGTTCTGGTATATTTTTTTTTTCTAAATTTTTTAATTTTATTTTTAACTAGAAGCTTTTAGTAGAAAAATAAAAGAAAAAAATTGTAAAAAGAAACCATAAGACGAGTAGAAAAAAAATCTGAAATAATCAACAAGCTAAAGTTTTTTTTCCATGAAAGCAAATCTCCTGTAACAGAATTATCTGTTGAGTGGAAATAATATAAAATGGCTGAAGCAAAATAAAATGTGAAATGAAGAAAATGTGTGACAAATGAAATGGAGTGACTTCTTATGGGGAAAAATATTAAATTGCAAATGAAAGTATTTCTTAATGAAATTTTTTACCGAGAAATCTCAATACTTTTGATTGTTTAGGTTTCTAGTAACGGAAATATTTAAGCAAAAGTTGAGACAAAAGGTTTTTCTTTAAAAAAGGTGTTATTACTGGGGATTTTTACTATTTTTTTCATATCTGGGATACCCTTCTTTGTGTCTGTCCTTTTGTTTGTGTCTGTGTTCATTTGTTTGCTTTAACAAATGAAATGAATGTTCATTTTCTGGTTTTAGTGGACCAGCCGCAAAAAGTGTAAGTATTTGAAAGTTTTTTCTTTTTAATGAAAAACATTTCAATTCAACAGTTTTTTTTTTCATAACATTTGTTTTTCAACTTTTAGTTTTTGTTTAATCTGTTTGGATATTGTTGTAAATTGTGGTAAATATTATCTTTAAAGAGGAGAATATAAACAGTGGCGGAGCTAGGAAAATTTCGCCGGTTTTTTATTTAATATCTCTAAAATTTTTATGAAAAAAAAATTTATATTCACAAATTTTCTACTGAAATTTTTTTTACTCCGAAATATTTTCTATAAGAATTATATCGTATTTCTATAAAAATTTTTATATCGAAAAATTTTTGACTTCGAAAAATTTTCTACATATAAAAATTTCGGAGATAGTAAAATTTTGTATTAAAATTTTTGACATCGAAAAATTTTATATTTTTGAAATGAAAATTCTTTATCAAATAAAATAAAAAAAAAAATACATTTTCTACTACATTTTCTATAAAAATTAAATCAATAAATTTTTTATACAAAAAAGATTTTCATGAATTTTTTGGTTAAAACTCTCAGATATAGAAAAAAATTCTATTTAAAATTTTAATATCGAAAAAATTTTTAATAATATTTTTGATATCTCAAAAGTATTAATTAAAATTTTTTACATCGAAAAATTTTCTATTAATATTTTTCACATATAAAAATTTTATTATAAAATTATTAAAACAAAAAAAATTTATATTAAAATTTTTCACATCGAAAAATTTTCTATTCAAATTTTCGATATCGAAAAATTTTCTACTGAAGTTTCTGACATCTAAAAGTTTTCTATTAATGTTGACAAATTTTCTACTAAAAAGTTTTAAGTCGAAACAGTTTCTGAAAAAATTATATCGAGAAATTTTCTATTAAAACTTTTGTTATAAAAAAAATGTTTAGTGAATTTTTTTTGTTAAAATTCTCTAATTTCAATTAAAATTTTTGACATCGAAAAATTTTCTGTAAAAATTTTTGACATCGAAAAATTTTCTTTAAAAATTTTTAACATCGAAAGATTTTCTGTTAAAATTTTTGTCATCGAAAAATTTTCGATTAAATTTTTGATATCGAAAAAATTTTTATTTAAATTTTTGATATCGAAATAATTTCTATTACAAATTTTGTATCGAAAAAAATTTCTATTAAAAATTTTGATATCGAAAAAATTTGTTTTACAAATTTTGATATCGAAAAAATTAAAGTTAAAATTAAAAAAAAAATTTCAAATTTTATAAAAATTTTTGATATCGAAAAAATTTCTTTTAAAATTTTTGATATCGCAAAAATTTCAACTAAAATTTTTATATTCAAAATTTTTTTTCATTAAAATTTTTGATATCGAAATAAAAATTTTCATAACAATTTTTAGCATCTAAAAATTTTCTGTTGAAATTTTTGACATCTTAAAATTTTCTATTAAAATTTTTGACATCGAAAAATTTTCTATTAAAATTTTTGTCATCTTAAAATTTTCTAATGAAATGTTTGACATCAAAAAATTTCTATTAAAGTTTTTTAAAATCGAAAAATTTTCTACTGAAGTATTTGACACCGAAAAATTTTCTATAAAAATTTTGACATCGAAAAAATTTTCTATTAAAATTTTTGACACCGAAATAATTTTTATGAAAAAAATTTTTTGCAACTAAAAATTTTCTATTAAAATTTTTCACATCTTAGTTTTATATTGAAATTTTTGACATCGAAAGATTTTCTATAAAAATTTTTCACATCTTAAAATTTTCTATTAAAGTTTTTGACACCGAAAAATTTTCTATTCAAATTTTTTACATCGAAAAAATTTTTATTAAAATTTTTGACATCTTAAAATTTTATTTTATAATTTTTGACATCGAAAAATTTTCTATTAAAATTTTTGACATGGAAAAATTTTCTATTAAAATTTTTGACATCTTAAAATTTTCTATTAAAGTTTTTGACACAGAAAAATTTTCTATTAAAATTTTTGACATCGAAAAATTTTCTATTAAAATTTTTGACATCGAAAAAATTTTCTATTAAAATTTTTGACATCGAAAAGATTTTTATATATTTCTATTAAAAAGTTTGGCATCGAAAAATTTTCTATTAAAATTTTTGACACCGAAATAATTTTTATGAAAAACAATTTTTTTCAACTAAAAATTTTCTATTGGAATTTTTAAAATCTTAAAATTTTCTATTAAAATTTTTGACATCGAAAAAGTTTCTATTTACATTTTTCACAAATAAAAATTTCATTTTAAAATTATTAACATCAAAAATTTTATATTAAAATTTTTCACATCGAAAAATTTTCTATGAAGTTTTTATATCGACAAATTTTCTACTAAAAAGATTTACGTCGAAACATTTTCTAAAAAAATTATATCGAGAAATTTTCTATTAAAACTTTTGTTATAAAAAAATATTTAATTTCTTTTGTTAAAATTCTCTAATTTCATTAAAAATTTTTGATATAGAAAAATTATCTATTAAATTTTTTTGACATAGAAACATTTTCTATAAAAAATTTTGATATCGAAAAATTCTTTATTAAATTTTTAATATCGAAAAAGTTTCTATTTAAATATTTTATATCGAAAATATTTAAATTAAAATTTTTGATATCGAAAAGATTTCTATTAAAAATGTTGATATCGAAAAAAATTTCTATTAAAAATTTGGTGTCGAAAAAATTTCTTTTAAAAATTATGATATCGAAAAAATTTCTATTGAAATTTGATATCGAAAAAATTTCTTTTAAAAATTATGATATCGAAAAAATTTCTATTGAAATTTTTGATATCGAAAAAATTTTTATTAAAATTTTTGATATCGCAAAATTTTCTATTAAATTTTTTTTGACATAGAAACATTTTCTATAAAAAATTTTGATATCGAAAAATTTAGTATTAAATTTTTGATATCGCAAAAGTTTCTATATAAATATTTGATGTCGAAAAAATTAAAATTAAAATTTTTGATATCGAAAAGATTTCTATTAAATATTTTGATATCGAAAAAAATTTCTATTAAAAATTTGGTATCGAAAAAATTTTTTTTAAAAATTATGATATCGAAAAAATTTCTATTGAAATTTGGTATCGAAAAAATTTCTTTTAAAAATTATGATATCGAAAAAATTTCTATTGAAATTTTTGATATCGAAAAAATTTTTATTAAAATTTTTGATATCGCAAAATTTTCTATAAAAAATTTTGATATTGAAAAATTTAGTATTAAATTTTTGATATCGCAAAAGTTTCTATATAAATATTTGATATCCAAAAAATTAAAATTAAAATTTTCGATATCGAAAAGATTTCTATTAAATATTTTGATATCGAAAAAAATTTCTATTAAAAATTTGGTATCAAAAAAATTTCTTTTAAAACTTATGATATCAAAAAAATTTCTGTTGAAATTTGGTATCGAAAAAATTTCTTTTAAAAATTATGATATCGAAAAAATTTCTATTGAAATTTTTGATATCGAGAAAATTTTTATTAAAATTTTTGATATTGCAAAATTTTCTACTAAAATTTTTTTGACATAGAAACATTTTCTATAAAAAATTTTGATATCAAAAAATTTTGTATTAAATTTTTGATATCGAAAAAGTTTCTATTTAAATATTTGATATTGGAAAAAATTATATTAAAATTTTTGATATCGAAAAGATTTCTATTAAATATTTTGATATCGAAAAAAATTTCTATTAAAAATTTGGTATCAAAAAAATTTCTTTTAAAACTTATGAGATCAAAAAAATTTCTATTGAAATTTTTGATATCGAAAAAATTTCTATTGAAATTTTTGATATCAAAAAAATTTTTATTAAAATTTTTGATATCGAAAAAATTTTTATTAAAATTTTTGATATCGCAAAATTTTCTTTTAAAATATTTGATATCGAAAAGATTTGTATTAAAATGTTTGATATTAAAAATATTTTTTTCTTCAAATTTTTGACATCAAAATATTTGTTATTAAAATTTTTAACATCTAAAAATTTTCTATTGAAATTTTTGACATCAAGAAATTTTCTATTAAAATTTTTAACATCGAAAAATTTTCTATTAAATTTTTTAACACCGAAAAATTTTCTATTAAATTTTTTAACATCGAAAAATTTTCTACTGAAGTTTTTGACATCGAAATATTTTTATTTCAATTTTTGTTCCGAAAAATTTTGTATTAAAATTTTTGACATCGAAATAATTTTTATTAAAATTTTTGGCATTGAAAAATTTTTAAAAGGCGATGATGATCTGAATGTTACAGTCAATGGTGAATGCTATGCACCCACGATTACTAAATTTTCCTCCTCCAATCTAAGTACGGATTTACTGAAGAAAACCTCGTGGTATCGCATTTTGGACTACAAGATCGTATGATCCCCTATTGGGATATGTAAAGTTTCAAGTCTAGGTCAACTAGTCAGATATCATTAGCTACTAAGACTATGATTGCCATTATACGGCACTAGTGTGTATTGAAAAAAGTATTAAAAATTGGACCTCCAGATTAAAGTACGTCCGAGTCCATGAGTAAAGGTCATATGCCACAAGTGATATTAAAAGTATAATGACCGAAGATTATCTTTTGAATTGTGTAAATTTCATGTCAATTAAAAGAAATAATAATAATAATATTTGATTTCAAAATTCTATACATTTATAAAAACCACTCGGAAAGACGGGAACTTGTTACGCTTTCCCTTGAAGTATAGGGTACATTTGGAGGAATGAAATCTCCATATTTCGATCTCCTTCCATAACTACGTATTATATTTCAGTTTTTTTTCCCAACTCATTTATACATACTTTAAACATTTGGGGTATCATTAGGGCAACGAAAATATTTGTTTCAAAAAACAAATATTGATTTAAGCTTAATTAATATTTAATTAATTAAATTAATTGGAAAATTTGATTGCTTGTGGATGATAAACAACTTTACAGAAGACTAAGCAGGCAAAAAAATGAATTACGGTTTTTTTTAATAAATTTCTGTAAAATTCGCATGAATAATTCAAAATTCAAACTAACCCCTTTCCAAGTGATTAACTCGATATTTCCTATAAAAACATCTTTATAAAAACCAATAAATGTAACCATATTTCTTCATAATATAACCAGCAAGAACTTTTATTAAACTTAAAAATCTGATATACTCGTACATGCATTGAATTTAAAACTTTACCAGATGACCCTTAAGGAAACATGCCAATACTGGCGAACCACTTTACACGCAGCTTTAATGAGGGTATGGTTTTTTCTTTAAAATTCTTACCAATTTTACACTTTATGTATGTTACGACAGGTGCAATATGTACTTTTATTTTTATGATTTTACTTTTAATTGGATGAGAGTTCTTCGAAAATTTGTAAAAAAATGTCGATAAAAAAATGTAATGGTGTTTTAAAGTAGAGCATTGGGAATATCACTTTCATATGTTCATATGGAGGAATTGGTTGAAAAAAAAATAAGTTTTGTTGAAAGTGGATTACAAAAAGTTTCATCAATAGATATGGATGAAAAGTAACTGGGGGAAAAAATATTAAATTGAAATTGCACTTATGTCCATATGCTCGTATATTATATAACACTTAATAATCAAATTAACAATTTTATCCATTTGTATTATAAGTTTCTTAAATAATTTTAATATAATAAATTGACTGATATCTACAAGGAAAAGCAAATGTAATGGAAACTATTTACAATTTTCTTAATTAAGTGGAAAATATAATTAAAGACTTAAAGGAAAATCGAAATTTGTCGATAATTAGTCAATTTGTAATCAAAGTGTTGAGGCAGAATGAATGAACCACTATAGACGTCTCGTAAACTTTACAAACATTCTTACTTTGTCAAATTTAGAACACAGAAATTTCAAAATAAAATTCTTAGAAAATATCTAAAATTTCAGTTTCAATTTAGTCTAAAAATTCTTAAACAAAATTCATTCTCTAATGTCAATGACCAGTGACTGGCTCAAAGCCCAGTTGTAGTAAGCAAAAAACTTTTTTAATTTTTCTGAACACTTTGTGAGTTGAAAGCTAATGCTCCGAAGGATGGCCTCAATATTGCCAACAAAGTAAAAAGTTTTTGACTTTTCATTAAATAAAATTCCTAAATGTGGGTTAACTTAAACTGGTCAGACATTCACAAATTTAACAAAAATTTAGAAATTAAATTTTTGCTTTAAAATAAATGTCTAACTCTTGATAGCTTTTATAAAGAAAACAAATTTTCTATAGAAGTGTAGACTTAGCTTCAATTTTTCTATAGAAATGTCTTACTATCATCAACTTTTCCATAGAAATGTCTTTTTATTTGAAAACTTCAGTAACGAAATCTTTATATGAAAAATTTACTAAATAAATTTTTATATGAAAAGTTTACTAAAAAATTTTTACTTGACTCGAAAAATTTTTATATGAAAAATTTACTTAAAAAATTTTTTATATGAAAAATTTACTTAAAAAATTTTTTATATGAAAAATTTACTAAAGAAATTTTTTTATGAAAAATTTACTAAAGAAATTTTTCTATGACAAATTTACTAAAGAAATTTTTCTATGAAAAATTTACTAAAGAAATTTTTTATATGAAAAATTTACTAAAGAAATTTAAATATGAAAAATTTACTAAAGAAATTTTTCTATGAAAAATTTACTAAAGAAATTTTTTATATGAAAAATTTACTAAAGAAATTTTTTATATGAAAAATTTACTAAAGAAATTTTTTATATGAAAAATTTACTAAAGAAATTTTTCTATGAAAAATTTACTAAAGAAATTTTTTCTAAGAAAAATTTACTAAAGAAATTTTTCTATGAAAAATTTACTAAAGAAATTTTTTATATGAAAAATTTACTAAAGAAATTTACTAAAGAAATTTTTTATATGAAAAATTTACTAAAGAAATTTTTTATATGAAAAATTTACTAAAGAAATTTTTTATATGAAAAATTTACTAAAGAAATTTTTTATATGAAAAATTTACTAAAGGAATTTTTTATATGAAAAATTTACTAAAGAAATTTTTTATGTGAAAAATTTAATAAAGAATTTTTTCTATGAAAAATTTACTAAAGAAATTTTTCTATGAAAAATTTACTAAAGAAATTTTTCTATGAAAAATTTACTAAAGAAATTTTTCTATGAAAAATTTACTAAAGAAATTTTTCTATGAAAAATTTACTAAAGAAATTTTTCTATGAAAAATTTACTAAAGAAATTTTTCTATGAAAAATTTACTAAAAAAATTTTTCTATGAAAAATTTACTAAAGAAATTTTTCTATGAAAAATTTACTAAAGAAATTTTTCTATAAAAAATCTACTAAAGAAATTTTTCTATAAAAAATCTACTAAAGAAATTTTTCTATGAAAAATTTACTAAAGAAATTTTTCTATGAAAAATTTACTAAAGAAATTTTTCTATGAAAAATTTACTAAAGAAATTTTTTTATGAAAAATTTACTAAAGAAATTTTTTTATGAAAAATTTACTAAAGAAATTTTTTTATGAAAAATTTACTAAAGAAATTTTTTATATGAAAAATTTACTAAAGGAATTTTTTATATGAAAAATTTACTAAAGAAATTTTTTATGTGAAAAATTTACTAAAGAAATTTTTGTATGAAAAATTTACTAAAGAAATTTTTGTATGAAAAATTTACTAAAGAAATTTTTGTATGAAAAATTTACTAAAGAAATTTTTGTATGAAAAATTTACTAAAGAAATTTTTGTATGAAAAATTTACTAAAGAAATTTTTGTATGAAAAATTTACTAAAGAAATTTTTGTATGAAAAATTTACTAAAGAAATTTTTGTATGAAAAATTTACTAAAGAAATTTTTGTATGAAAAATTTACTAAAGAAATTTTTGTATGAAAAATTTACTAAAGAAATTTTTGTATGAAAAATTTACTAAAGAAATTTAAATATGAAAAATTTACTAAAGAAATTTTTCTATGAAAAATTTACTAAAGAAATTTTTTATATGAAAAATTTACTAAAGAAATTTTTTATATGAAAAATTTACTAAAGAAATTTTTCTATGAAAAATTTACTAAAGAAATTTTTCTATGAAAAATTTACTAAGGAAAGTTTTCTATGAAAAATTTATTAAAGACATTTTTACACGAAAAATTTACTAAAAAATTTTTATGTGAAATTTACTAAAGAAATTCTTACATAAAAAATTTATAGAAATGTTTTCCTAACTTCAACCTTTCTATAGAAATGTCTTCCTAACGTCAACTTTTCTATAGAAACGTCTTCCTAACGTCAACTTTTATATGGAAATGTCTTTCTGTCATCAATTTTTCTACTGAAATGTCTTCCTATCGTCAACTTTTCTATAGAAATGTCTTCCTATCGTCAACTTTTCTATAGAAATGTCTTCCTATCGTCAACTTTTCTATAGAAATGTCTTCCTATCGTCAACTTTTCTATAGAAATGTCTTCCTATCGTCAACTTTTCTATATAAATATCTTGCTATCGTCGACTTTTTCTATAGAAATGTCTTCCTATCGTCGACTTTTCTATGGAAATGTCTTCCAATCTTCAACTTTTCTATAGAAATGTCTTCCTATCGTCAACTTTTCTATAGAAATGTCTTCCTATCGTCAACTTTTCTATAGTAATATCTTCCTATCGCCAACTTTTCCAAAGAAATGTCTTCCTACCGTCAACTTTTCTACAGAAATGTCTTCCTATCGTCAACTTTTCTACAGAAATGTCTTCCTTTCGTCAACTTTTGTGTAGAAATTTCTTCCTATCGTAAACTTTTGTCTTTCTGTCGTCAAGCTTTCTATAAAAATGTCTTTGTAACATCAATTTTACTATAGAAATTTCGTCTAAATGTCAACTTTTTGTAGAAATGTCTTCCTAACTTTTTAAAAAAACATTTTTCTAATGTTAACTTTTCTGTAGAAATGAATAAAGACACTTTAGTGTCACTTAAGTGATTTCTTAAATTTAATGTTGCAAGTTTTATTTTAATTTAATATATTTTCACGATTTTAATTAAAACCCAAAGGATTAAGTTGTTTATAATATTTACTTTAAAATTAATTTGTTTGATTTCTTCCTTCACTTTAAAATATTTTTTTTTATTATTATATAAAAAAATTGTCTAATTTTTCCTGTCGTAAACTTTTCTATAGAAATGTCTTCCTGTCGTCAACTTTTTTATAGAAATGTCTTCCTGTCGTCAACTTTTCTATAGAAATGTCTTCCTGTCGTCAACTTTTCTATAGAAATGTCTTCCTGTCGTCAACTTTTCTATAGAAATGTCTTCCTGTCGTCAACTTTTCTATAGAAATGTCTTCCTGTCGTCAACTTTTCTATAGAAATGTCTTCCTGTCGTCAACTTTTCTATAGAAATGTCTTCCTGTCGTCAACTTTTCTATAGAAATGTCTTCCTGTCGTCAACTTTTCTATAGAAATGTCTTCCTGTCGTCAACTTTTCTATAGAAATGTCTTCCTGTCGTCAACTTTTCTATAGAAATGTCTTCCTGTCGTCAACTTTTCTATAGAAATGTCTTCCTGTCGTCAACTTTTCTATAGAAATGTCTTCCTGTCGTCAACTTTTCTATAGAAATGTCTTCCTGTCGTCAACTTTTCTATAGAAATGTCTTCCTGTCGTCAACTTTTCTATAGAAATGTCTTCCTGTCGTCAACTTTTCTATAGAAATGTCTTCCTGTCGTCAACTTTTCTATAGAAATGTCTTCCTGTCGTCAACTTTTCTATAGAAATGTCTTCCTGTCGTCAACTTTTCTATAGAAATGTCTTCCTGTCGTCAACTTTTCTATAGAAATGTCTTCCTGTCGTCAACTTTTCTATAGTAATATCTTCCTATCGCCAACTTTTCCAAAGAAATGTCTTCCTACCGTCAACTTTTCTACAGAAATGTCTTCCTATCGTCAACTTTTCTAGAGAAATGTCTTCCTTTCGTCAACTTTTGTGTAGAAATTTCTTCCTATCGTAAACTTTTGTCTTTCTGTCGTCAAGCTTTCTATAAAAATGTCTTTGTAACATCAATTTTACTATAGAAATTTCGTCTAAATGTCAACTTTTTGTAGAAATGTCTTCCTAACTTTTTAAAAAAACATTTTTCTAATGTTAACTTTTCTGTAGAAATGAATAAAGACACTTTAGTGTCACTTAAGTGATTTCTTAAATTTAATGTTGCAAGTTTTATTTTAATTTAATATATTTTCACGATTTTAATTAAAACCCAAAGGATTAAGTTGTTTATAATATTTACTTTAAAATTAATTTGTTTGATTTCTTCCTTCACTTTAAAATATTTTTTTTTATTATTATATAAAAAAATTGTCTAATTTTTCTTAATTTTCTTCATATGGCACAATTGTTGTTATTTTCTTTTGTTGCAACAACTTTATGACCACATTTAACATCCTAGTCATGTTGTCCACTACTGATGCTACTGCACAAGCTGGAATAAGTTTAAGGCTCTTCTTTAAGTTTTTATTATAAAGTTTCATATGAGTTTCTGTGTCGTTGGCACATTTAGGATAATAATATTGTTTTCATTTATTTTTGACTCTGTTTTAAAGAAAACCCAGAAAAGACATCGTTACTAGGGTAGAATGTTAAGTATATAATAATATTTCTATTAAAAAGTTGGCGATAAGAAGACATTTCTATAGAAAAGTTGATGTAGTAAGATATTTCTATATAAAAGTTGACGATAGGAAGACATTTGTATAGAAAAGTTGACGTTAAGAAGATATTTCTATAGAAAAGTCTACGGTAAGAAGATATTTTTATAGAGAAGTTAAAGATAGGAAGACATTTCTATAGAAAAGTTGACGACAGGAGGACATTTCTATAGAAAAGTTGACGACAGGAAGACATTTCTATAGAAAAGTTGACGACAGGAAGACATTTCTATAGAAAAGTTGACGACAGGAAGACATTTCTATAGAAAAGTTGACGACAGGAAGACATTTCTATAGAAAAGTTGACGACAGGAAGACATTTCTATAGAAAAGTTGACGACAGGAAGACATTTCTATAGAAAAGTTGACGACAGGAAGACATTTCTATAGAAAAGTTGACGACAGGAAGACATTTCTATAGAAAAGTTGACGACAGGAAGACATTTCTATAGAAAAGTTGACGACAGGAAGACATTTCTATAGAAAAGTTGACGACAGGAAGACATTTCTATAGAAAAGTTGACGACAGGAAGACATTTCTATAGAAAAGTTGACGACAGGAAGACATTTCTATAGAAAAGTTGACGACAGGAAGACATTTCTATAGAAAAGTTGACGACAGGAAGACATTTCTATAGAAAAGTTGACGACAGGAAGACATTTCTATAGAAAAGTTGACGACAGGAAGACATTTCTATAGAAAAGTTGACGACAGGAAGACATTTCTATAGAAAAGTTGACGACAGGAAGACATTTCTATAGAAAAGTTGACGACAGGAAGACATTTCTATAGAAAAGTTGACGACAGGAAGACATTTCTATAGAAAAGTTGACGACAGGAAGACATTTCTATAGAAAAGTTGACGACAGGAAGACATTTCTATAGAAAAGTTGACGACAGGAAGACATTTCTATAGAAAAGTTGACGACAGGAAGACATTTCTATAGAAAAGTTGACGACAGGAAGACATTTCTATAGAAAAGTTGACGACAGGAAGACATTTCTATAGAAAAGTTGACGACAGGAAGACATTTCTATAGAAAAGTTGACGACAGGAAGACATTTCTATAGAAAAGTTGACGACAGGAAGACATTTCTATAGAAAAGTTGACGACAGGAAGACATTTCTATAGAAAAGTTGACGACAGGAAGACATTTCTATAGAAAAGTTGACGACAGGAAGACATTTCTATAGAAAAGTTGACGACAGGAAGACATTTCTATAGAAAAGTTGACGACAGGAAGACATTTCTATAGAAAAGTTGACGACAGGAAGACATTTCTATAGAAAAGTTGACGACAGGAAGACATTTCTATAGAAAAGTTGACGACAGGAAGACATTTCTATAGAAAAGTTGACGACAGGAAGACATTTCTATAGAAAAGTTGACGACAGGAAGACATTTCTATAGAAAAGTTGACGACAGGAAGACATTTCTATAGAAAAGTTGACGACAGGAAGACATTTCTATAGAAAAGTTGACGACAGGAAGACATTTCTATAAAAAAGTTGACGACAGGAAGACATTTCTATAGAAAAGTTTACGACAGGAAGACATTTCTATAGAAAAGTTTACGACAGGAAGACATTTCTATAGAAAAGTTGACGACAGGAAGACATTTCTATAGAAAAGTTGACGACAGGAAGACATTTCTATAGAAAAGTTGACGACAGGAAGATTTTTTTATAGAAAAATTTACGAAAGTAAATATTTTATGGAAGAATTTACGATAGGAAGTAAAAAAATTGACTAAAGTTTCCTATCTTCATTGTAGATTATATAAGAGTTTCTTATATAAAATAGTGGCAAATGATTTAAATATCCTCTATGTGAATATTTTCAATTACCCCACGTTGATGCAGGGGCTTGTTAGCTTGTAGTGTTACTCATGTAAATTATGTTTGTTACAAACATATATTTTCTTTATATAAAACATATAAGTTTCGCTTGCCCAGCGGTTTTTTGAAGTACACATCGACTTATTTTTATTGAGCATATATTTTACATATATACCTTTTTTGTAAACTCTTAATATCGGATGTAATATAGAGAAAATTAAAAGAAAACAAACTGACTTGTTTAAATGTTAATCCTGAATTTTAAAAGCTCTGCATCACTTCCAAAAATATAAACTTATTTCAAAGGAAAGGCAATAAGTCCTTTTAAATTACAATGAAAAAAAAAAATTATATGAAAAAGTTACCAAAGAAATGTTTATGTGCAAAAATTTTCCGAAGAAATTTTTATGTGAAATAATTTGAACTTAAATTTTTATAAGAAAAATTTGCTAAAGACATATTTTACGAAAATCTTACTAAAGACATTTTTTATATGAAAAATTTGCTAAAGACATTTTTATATGAAAAATTTACTAAAGACATTTTTATATGAAAAATTTACTAAAGACATTTTTATATGAAAAATTTACTAAAGAATTTTTTGTATGAAAAATTTACTAAAGAAATTTTTGTATGAAGAATTTACTAAAGAAATTTTTGTTGAAAATTTACTAAAGAAACTTTTCTATGAAAAATTTAGTAAAGAAATTTTTTATATGAAAAATTTACTAAAGAAATTTTTTATATGAAAAATCTACTAAAGAAATTTTTTATATGAAAAATTTACTAAAGAAATTTTTTATATGAAAAATCTACTAAAGAAATTTTTTATATGAAAAATCTACTAAAGAAATTTTTTATATGAAAAATTTACTAAAGAAATTTTTCTATGAAAAATTTACTAAAGAAATTTTTCTATGAAAAATTTACTAAAGAAATTTTTCTATGAAAAATTTACTAAAGAAATTTTTCTATGAAAAATTTACTAAAGAAATTTTTCTATGAAAAATTTACTAAAGAAATTTTTCTATGAAAAATTTACTAAAGAAATTTTTCTATGAAAAATTTACTAAAGAAATTTTTCTATGAAAAATTTACTAAAGAAATTTTTTATATGAAAAATTTACTTAAGAAATTTTTTATATGAAAAATTTACTAAAGAAATTTTTTATATGAAAAATTTACTAAAGAAATTTTTTATATGAAAAATTTACTAAAGAAATTTTTTATATGAAAAATCTACTAAAGAAATTTTTTATATGAAAAATTTACTAAAGAAATTTTTCTATGAAAAATTTACTAAAGAAATTTTTCTATGAAAAATTTACTAAAGAAATTTTTCTATGAAAAATTTACTAAAGAAATTTTTCTATGAAAAATTTACTAAAGAAATTTTTCTATGAAAAATTTACTAAAGAAATTTTTCTATGAAAAATTTACTAAACAAATTTTTCTATGAAAAATTTACTAAATAAATTTTTCTATGAAAAATTTACTAAAGAAATTTTTCTATGAAAAATTTACTAAAGAAATTTTTCTATGAAAAATTTACTAAAGAAATTTTTTATATGAAAAATTTACTAAAGAAATTTTTCTATCAAAAATTTACTAAAGAAATTTTTCTATGAAAAATTTACTAAAGAAATTTTTCTATGAAAAATTTACTAAAGAAATTTTTCTATGAAAAATTTACTAAAGAAATTTTTCTATGAAAAATTTACTAAAGAAATTTTTCTATGAAAAATTTACTAAAGAAATTTTTCTATGAAAAATTTACTAAAGAAATTTTTCTATGAAAAATTTACAAAAGAAATTTTTTATATAAAAAGTTTACTAAAGAAATTTTTTATGTGAAAAATTTACTAAAGAAATTTTTTATATCAAAAATTTACTGGAGAAATTTTTTATATGAAAAATTTACTAAAGAAATTTTTTTTATGAAAAATTTAATAACCAAATTTTTTATATGAAAAATTTACTAAAGAAATTTTTGTATGAAAAATTTACTAAAGAAATTTTTGTTGAAAATTTACTAAAGAAACTTTTCTATGAAAAATTTGCTAAAGAAATTTTTTATATGAAAAATTTACTAAAGAAATTTTTTATATAAAAAATTTACTAAAGAAATTTTTTATGTGAAAAATTTACTAAAGAAATTTTTTATATCAAAAATTTACTGGAGAAATTTTTTATATGAAAAATTTACTAAAGAAATTTTTTTTATGAAAAATTTAATAAACAAATTTTTTATATGAAAAATTTACTAAAGAAATTTTTGTATGAAGAATTTACTAAAGAAATTTTTGTTGAAAATTTACTAAAGAAACTTTTCTATGAAAAATTTAGTAAAGAAATTTTTTATATGAAAAATTTACTAAAGAAATTTTTTATATGAAAAATCTACTAAAGAAATTTTTTATATGAAAAATTTACTAAAGAAATTTTTTATATGAAAAATCTACTAAAGAAATTTTTTATATGAAAAATCTACTAAAGAAATTTTTTATATGAAAAATTTACTAAAGAAATTTTTCTATGAAAAATTTACTAAAGAAATTTTTCTATGAAAAATTTACTAAAGAAATTTTTTATATGAAAAATTTACTAAAGAAATTTTTTATATGAAAAATTTACTAAATAAATTTTTTATATGAAAAATTTACTAAAGAAATTTTTTATATGAAAAATTTACTAAAGAAATTTTTTATATGAAAGATTTACTAAAGAAATTTTTTATATGAAAAATCTACTAAAGAAATTTTTTATATGAAAAATTTACTAAAGAAATTTTTCTATGAAAAATTTACTAAAGAAATTTTTCTATGAAAAATTTACTAAAGAAATTTTTCTATGAAAAATTTACTAAACAAATTTTTCTATGAAAAATTTACTAAACAAATTTTTCTATGAAAAATTTACTAAACAAATTTTTCTATGAAAAATTTACTAAACAAATTTTTCTATGAAAAATTTACTAAAGAAATTTTTCTATGAAAAATTTACTAAAGAAATTTTTTATATGAAAAATTTACTAAAGAAATTTTTCTATCAAAAATTTACTAAAGAAATTTTTCTATGAAAAATTTACTAAAGAAATTTTTCTATGAAAAATTTACTGAAGAAATTTTTCTATGAAAAATTTACTAAAGAAATTTTTCTATGAAAAATTTACTAAAGAAATTTTTCTATGAAAAATTTACTAAAGAAATTTTTCTATGAAAAATTTACTAAAGAAATTTTTCTATGAAAAATTTACTAAAGAAATTTTTCTATGAAAAATTTACAAAAGAAATTTTTTATATAAAAAATTTACTAAAGAAATTTTTTATGTGAAAAATTTACTAAAGAAATTTTTTATATCAAAAATTTACTGGAGAAATTTTTTATATGAAAAATTTACTAAAGAAATTTTTGTATGAAAAATTTACTAAAGAAATTTTTGTATGAAGAATTTACTAAAGAAATTTTTGTTGAAAATTTACTAAAGAAACTTTTCTATGAAAAATTTGCTAAAGAAATTTTTTATATGAAAAATTTACTAAAGAAATTTTTTATATGAAAAATTTACTAAAGAAATTTTTCTATGAAAAATTTACTAAAGAAATTTTTATATGAAAAATTTACTAAAAAAGTGTTTCTATTGAAAATTTATTAAAGAAATTTTTATATGAAACATTTTTTTAAAGAAATTTTTATGTGAAAAATTTTCTGACAAAATTTTTTTATGAAAAATTTTCTAAAAAAAATTTTTATATAAAAAATTTACTAAAATTTTTTTAAGGAAAATTTAAAAAACTTTAAAATTTGTTCTGCAGTTCTTGACTTCTATTTGTAGTTGATTAACAGGTAAGAGTGGTATATTCGGCTTTGTCGAATCTTGGATACCCTTCACCAATGGTGTTCCAAAAGTACTTAATGTAATTCGTAGCAATATTTGGTTATACTAGTATTATATGCAAAGACTCTTTAAAATTAAGAGTCGGAAAACGAAAACCTTTTCGGTGGCGTCATCATCTAGAATAGTTATGCACCCAAAGATTAGGTAGTGCAGGTGGCTGATGTCTAGGGAAGCTTCACTTGGGTTCTAAAGTGGTCCCTTTGTGAAAGATAATGATTACTAGACTACAAGTAGAGAATGCATATTTAAGCCAGCCAGTAGCTTCGAAATAAAATAGACACATATTTTACGAACATTTAATAAAGTTCGATAGACCAGATAAACCATGCAGAAAAGATGCTTCAAAATGTAGATGCCCTTAGATTTGCAATAGCACATCGATTTGATGAAGTTTAAGTATTCTGACATGCAACCCAAAAACGCTGTGCCCAGTGAGGGTTGTGCACTTTAATTCGTACGAATTATCCAACTAGTAAAAGTTCTTGATTAGTTATGTAAAACTCTGAAGTTAGCGGACTGATTTAGGTCAAAGCTTTAACAATGATTGTCAATGTATACAAGCCTTAAAATTAAAGGGTATACACTCTTAGTTTTAGATACATACGTGAAATATATAGCTTTTGAATGGATGGTTATCAGCTTTGTCGGAAAAGTTTACTTATTAATTTGAAGTTAGTTAATTAATTAAAATGAACACTTCATCAATAATATTTGGGATGTATAGTTCTTTCGATCTGTCCGATGGATGTTTGGAAAGTTTTGCTCTAGTTCTTTGTGCAATTTTAATGTGATTTAATTTATCAGCATTAAATCGATTCCCGATCGGGTTTATATGGGAGATTTCACTAAATGTGAATAGAGCTCTCCCATTTTCAATATCGAACTTTTCAAGAGATCAGAAATACTTTTGTCAAATGTTGTCCCTCTAGAAAGTTTATTTTAGGCGCTATTGTCCTGAATATCAACGTCTTTATACTAAATGTCATCATCGTATCTATTATAACTTGTCATTTATTAGCTACTAAGAGATTGCCTTAGGCGAAGTTATACGGGATCAATTGTCAAACGTGAACGGATTTCTCCCAATTGCAATTAAAAAATTTAAATTTTTGTTGATATGTGAGATACTTACATACATATGTAGGTTTTGAACGGATATCATGTAATTAGCTGCATTTTTGTAATTCCTAGGAAGATTACCTATAATTTGATATATAATACATTCTCAAATGTTATCATAATGTTCAAAAGTCAGACACAAAATTAAGATAAATGCAGTGTGTCTGTCTGCTAAAACCAGATTTGTGGAGCCCCTGAATTGTCGCACCCTGAATTTCAACATTGTCGATCAAAACACCATCGCTTAAACGCTAAATTATATCTACCACAAATTACAGAATGCATCAGGATTTAGATAATCCCCTGGAAGGACGCTATTAAACTTCATCATTTATTGCATTTAATTTTTTCAACAAACATTATCTAATGTGTACTTTGGGCAATTTGCGATACATCAAATTCAGTGTTTTGGCGATATCTCAATTGTTTATGGACCGATTTTGATAAAATTTTACAGAGTGCTTTGGGAAACTATTTCCTACAATCTGATATATAATATATTATCACATGTACACCAGGAGTATCTTTTTTCTTTTGTTATTTTAAAGTGTGTTTCAATCAAAACTTTTAAAATTTTCGTCTAATTTTTGGTATTTTTTCGATATTTTCGGTGTTTATAAACCGATTTTAATGAAATTTAATAGCGTTCATTGCGGGAGAATTTCCTAAAATCTGATATATAATTTATGTAAGTCCATCCTCCAGGGGCTTCAGAAACTTGATTTCAACAGACAGACAGACAGACAGACAGACAGACAGACGGACGGACAGATAGACAGACAGACAGACGGACATCGCTTAATCGATTCTCCTCCCGATTCTGAGTCGATCGGTATAATTTTTATGGGGTCTACGATCACTAATAAAAAAATTACAAACGGAATCACAAACTTATAATACCCTTTCACCTATTGGTGAAGGGTATCCCCCGCCAATTTTATCAAAAGCGGTCCATAAACAACTGAGATAACGCCAACACACTACTTGTGATGTACAGCAAATTGCCCAAAGTACGTGTCTAGGAAATTTTGTTTACATTTTGTTAGTATTGTTTCAGCGATATCTCAGGTGTTTATGGACCGATTGTGATGAAATTTGACATCGTTCTTTGTGTGAGGATTTTCTAAAATCTATACTCCACAAATCTGATTACGAATACCATTCAAATTGTACAGATCAACTCAGAATCGGCAGGAGAATTGATTTCGCGACCTCCGTCCGTCTACCTCTCTGTCTGTCTGTCCGTCCGTCTGTTTGTTTGTCCGTCCGTCCGTCTGTTTTTTGTCCGTCCGTCTACCTGTCTGTAATTTTTTCAATTGTAGTCAAGTTTTTGGAGCTCCTGTTTTGTCGATATCTTAGGTGTTTATTTGATTAAATTTAATAGCGTCCTTCGCAGGGGATTACCTAAATCCTGATGCATTCGGTAATTTGTGGTAGATATAATTTAGCGTTTAAGCGATGGTGTTTTGATCGACGATGATTAAATTCAGGGTGGGACAATATTCTAAAATTTTGTGTAAAATCCAGGAGCTCCACAAATCTGATTTCAGCAGACAGACACTCTGCATTAATCTTAATTTTGTGTCTGACTTTTGAACATTATGATAACATTTAAGAATGTATTGTATATCAAATTATAGGTAATCTTCCTAGGAAGTACAAAAATACAGCTAATTACATGATATCCGTTCAAAACCTATATATGTATATAAGTATCTCACATATCAACGAAAATTTAAATTTTTTAATTGCAATTAGGAGAAATTCGTTCACATTTGGCAATTGATCCCGTATAACTTCGCCTAAGATACGATGATGACATTTAGTATAAAGGCGTTGTACAATATTGATATTCAGGGCGATAGCGCCTAAAATAAACTTTCTAGAGGGACAACATTTGATAAAAGTATTTCTGAACTCTTAAAAAGTTCGACATTGAAAATGGGCGAGCTCTATTCACATTTAGTGAAATCTCCCATATAACCCCGACCGGGAATCGATTTAATGCTGATAAATTAAATCACATTAAAATTGCACAAAGAACTAGAGCAAAACTTTCCAAACATCCATCGGACAGATCGAAAGAACAATACATCCCAAATATTATTGATGAAGTGTTCATTTTAATTAATTAACTAACTTCAGATAAATAAGTAAATCTTTAATAACTTTTCCGACAAAGCTGATATCCATCCATTCAAAAGCTATATATTTCACGTATGTATCTAAAACTAAGAGTGTATACCCTATAATTTTATGGCTTATCATTGTTAAAGCTTTGACCTAAATCAGTCCGCTAACTTCAAAGTTTTACATAACTAATCATGAACTTTTACTAGTTGGATAATTCGTACGAATTTAAGTGCACAACCCTCACTGGGCACTGTGTTTTTGGGTTGCATGCCAGAATACTTAAACTTCATCAAATCGATGTGCTATTGCAAATGTAAGGGCATCTACATTTTGAAGCATCTTTTCTGCATGGTTTATCTGGTTTATTTCGAAGCTACTGGCTGGCTTAAATATGCTTTCTCTACTTGTACTCTAGTAATCATTATCTTTCACAAAGGGACCACTTTAGAACCCAAGTGAAGCTTCCCTAGACATCAGCCACCTGCCCCAACCTAACCTTTGGGTGCATAACTATTCTAGATGATGACGCCACCGAAAAGCTTTTCTTTTTCCAACTCCTAATTTTAAAGACTCTTTGCATATAATACTAGTATAACCAAATTTTGCTAGGAATTACATTAAGTACTTTTGCAACACCATTGGTGAAGGGTATCCAAGATTCGGCAAAGTCGAATATAGCACTCTTACTTGTTTTTTCTTAAAAAAGGGCGTGGTTTGAAAATTAAGTTGGCAACAGTTTTTAATTTCAAATTTGTAACACTTTTATTATTAGTGTTCATGAGTGTCCCAAAGCAGCCCAAAAATGCATCTGTGTCTATTTTACAATTTCATCTCATGTTTTTATGCTGTAAAGTAGGCGTTTTTAGTATTTAACTTTATTGTTTATTTTATTTTTATTTTCACCACATGTTTTCCCTTTGTTTGCCCCATAAAGTATCTAAATAATGCTTTGGAAAAAATTTAAATTTTAGTATAAATGCTGCATTTTATGTCTAGGCTGCAACAACATTTAAAGCCTAAATATTTTTGTTTACATTTCCCCCAATTCTTATTTTAGACATTTTACTCTATTTTCCCCACCCATTTCTATGTTTTCTGCAGTTTTTATTGTTATTATCATCAGAAAAAAGACCCTCCGCATTTTGAAAACGACAAGTTTATGCGAATGTATAAAATTGTCATGAAAAATGCCAAGTCAGGTTTTATGTGAAGGCAAGTTGACATCGTTTCTATTATGCGGGATTTAATGTTTTGTGTTTGTTAAAAACATGCAACAACAAACAAATGTTTTAATGTTTTTTTTTCTGTGGATTTGTTGTTTTCTTTTTCAACTGCAAAAAAAAAAATATGCTTTTGGCTTACAAAAAGTTATGGGAAACAAGAAAGAACGAAAATATGGTTGCATGTGGGAAAAAAAACTACAAATAGATTCATAACTCTCTGTGACGTATGACTAATGTGTAATTAGATTAAAATTAATATTGCGTATTCGTGTATAATGTGTGGGAATTAGTTTTGATGTAAAAGTGTGTGCCATTAATTTAACTTTTCCCCTTCCAATTTGTGAGTTTAAACACAGTGATACAAACGTGATAGCATACAACATTTGAAAGTTATTCTAGTTAAGGAAATGAAAATATTTTCAGCGCTTAAAGGCACATTATTTGTTTAAAAACAAGTAAGAAAGTTCTATAGTCGGTCAAGCCCGACTATACGATACCATTCATCACTAAAGTCAAAGGTGTTCTTTTTCCTGTATAAAGACAAATATTTGCTAAATTTTGCCATCATACAAACATTTTCTCAAAACTTATATATTTAAGATGTTTTCGTCATTTGGACTTATATGAGAGCTAGTGTCAAATATGGGCCGATTATCTCGAAATTTGGCAAATTGATAACATTTTTCACAAAAATTATGTATGCAAAAAAAAAAACTCATTATTCTCATTATCTTTAGATTTACGAGCGTTTTAGTGATTTTTGTCTCATTTACTGCGTTTTGACAGAAGAGTTTGCATGGGAGCTCTATGGTCAAATGTGGACCGATTTTAAAATTTGGTACATTGATTTTCGTATACACAAGCAGTATTTGTTTTAAATTTCATGATATATGAGTCCAAAATATCAATTCCGGGAAGTGAGACCTATGGGAGGTACCATAAGTAATTGACCGATTTTAACAAATTTCAAACACCCACTATCAAAAAATGATCTGTGCCAAATTTCATAAAATTATCTTTAGAATTGCGACCTGTAGTTTGATCACAAGGTTTACATGGGAGTCCAGCCAGTTGTCCAGCCAGCCGTCCAGCCAGACGGACGGACGGACTGATATCGCAAAATCGACTCAGAAAGTGATTCTAAGCTTATTGATATACCTAAAGGTAGGTCTTAAACAAATATTTATATGCGTTACATACATCAGCACAAATTGTTAATACCCTTTCCACCTATGGTGGTGGAATGTTGACCGATAGCAACGAAATTTTGCACACTGGCTGGCATTGACATAAGACTTAAATGCCATATCTGTTACAGTTTGTCATTTATTTGTATTTAAGTGTATTTTAGGTGAAATTTAGGCTATTTTCATAAGAGTTTTGTAAAGGTGCTTTGGTTATGTGTAAACCGATTTCGATGAAATTTTATATGCTGCCTAGTTCCTTAAGCTTCTATATAAAAAATGTTGGTTGAAACTCCTATGGGACTTAATCATAATTAAATGCCATATCTGTTGCAGTTTGTCATTTATTTGTATTTAAGTTTATCTTAGGTGGAATTTAGGCTGTTTCCATAAGGATTTTGTATAGGTGCTTTGGTTATGTGTAAACCGATTTCGATGAAATTTTATATGCTGCCTAGTTCCTTAAACTTCTATATAAAAAATGTTGGTTGAAACTCCTATGGGACTTAATAATTTCATTTTTATTAAAATGTTACGCCTAAAAGATTGCAACACTTTTTTGCTTAACTTTATGCGTTACAAGTTATGGGAGTTTTTTCAGAAAATTTTAAATTTTATTCTACAAGCGCTAAATTTCGGTTAACTTAATCGCTTAATCTAAAAAAGAGACTTTCACCTTTCACATGGTTACGGTGGGAGCACCGAGCAGAACCGAGCCATTTAAGTTTTTGTCCAAAGAAAAACAAAATATGTAACTGAATTTTGTAGAGGTTTTTTGATTTCCTGATTTCCTATTTTATAAGACATACAGGCATGTCACAAATTCCGTTCGGAATTGAAACCATTCCGTAGTTGAATTTCGATCGAAATGGTTTTAGGTTCTATAGATTCCGAAAAATTATAAATGTCCAAAATCATTATAAAACACGGTTTTTTCAATTGAAATCAGTTACTCTGTCATTGTTTCAACAAACAACACTGAATTATTGATGAAATTATTTAAATATCAAATAAACAAAGAAAAACATACAAATTCAATTCCACTTAAAAAAACGAAAGTGGTTTCATTCCGAAAAATTTTTCGTTTTACTTTTTCTATAGAAGCAAAATACGGAATTCATTCCACTTCCGAACGGAATTGAGTTCTGTGACATGCCTGATAATATAACTTTTTCTTGAAAACAATTATTAAATTTTAATATCTAGACTTTTCTCTATAGAACTTCGTCATTTGATTTTTTCAAAATCGCTGGTCAAAGTGAGCCATCCAGCCAGACGGACTGGCGGTTTGACGGGCGAATTGACATAGTTAAATCGACTCACAAAGTGATTCTAAGTGTATTGGTATACTTAAAGGTGGATCTTAGACCAATATTTCTATGCATTACATCAGCACAAACTTATAATACATTTTCCACCTGTGGTGGTGAAGGGTATAAATAGCCCATACAAGTATATGTATGTTTCTAAGACTTAAAAAAAAGTGTTAAATTGTTGGCCCATTAATTACACCAGTGAAGCATATATCACATAGCCGAGCTTGTCCGACTATAGCTTTTATTAATTGTTTTTATATCCACTACCAAAAAGAATGGAGGGTATATTGAGATTGTCATTCCGTTTGAAATTTCTTTAATATTAGCTCAAAAACCAAAATTGAAGTATATTTTGAATCATTATGAAATTCTAAGACGATTGAGCAATGCCCGTCTGTCTGTCTGTTGTTAGCACGATAAAACCTTAACGAAAGCATAGAGGTCACTGAAATTTGGCACAAAGATTCTTTATTTCTGAGAAAATTTTGGTATTGAAATCGGGCAAAATCGGCTTACATTTGAAAATAGCTCCCGTACAATCTCGTCTAGGCTAATCGCTTTTTTGCAAATAAATGATAATTATAGGAACTATAATGATAAAATATTGTGTATATAAAAGTCTTACATAAGCCCTAGGCAGTAAATAAAATTTCATCAAAATCGGTTCACATTTAGCCATAGCTCGCTCATACAAAAAACTTATGAAAACAGCTTAAATTTCACCTAAAATATACTTAAATGCCAATAAATCTAAAACTATTACAGATATAAGGAGTAAGTTTAGCTAATACCAGCCAGTGTACAAAATTTTGTCACAATCGGTCACCATTTGACCATAGCCCCCATATAAAAATCTTACGAAAACACAAAAATTCAAAAAGAAAAGGGGATTTGTGTCCGTCTGTCCGTCAGATAAAATCATGATAGCTCCTCAACTTCAAGAGCTAGTAAGACTAAATTAACCACAAGGAAGTCTTATGTCGATGCCAGCTAGTGTGCAAAATTTTGTCACAGATGAAAGCGTGATAGCTCCTTAACTACAAGAGCTAGAGAGACAAAATTTAGCAGAATTATTTTCGATATGTTGCAAAAATTGTGTGCTGAAAATGGGTAAAATCGGTTCACATTTAGTTAGAGCTCCCATATAACCCTGCCCCGGGAATCACATTTATGCTGATAAATTGAAGTACCTGGTTGACCGAGCCTTGCTCGGTGCTTTATGATAAGCATTTTTAGGCAAATTTTAAAGTTTTTATATATTTTATTTAATAAAGTTAATTTTAAATTATAGTTTACAGTTTAACTTATTTTAATAATTTTGGAAATTGGTCATACCAACAGAAACCTCTGTCGACTCATGCACAACAACTTTGCTGAAGATTATAGTCTGATCAAATGCACAGTTTACGATTTATTTCATTTTAAGTAGTTTTCAGTGGCGCCACCTGAAGTTGTTCATACCAACTAAGAAACCTTCGTTTGCTTATGCGTAACAACTTTGCTTATGATTATAACATGATAAAATGCACAGTTTACGATTTAATTCACTTTGAGTAATTTTCTGTGGCGCCACCTGTCGGACGTTGCTCATTCCAATTCATAAACCTTCGTCGGCTTATCCACAACAACTTTGCTGAAGATTATAGCATGATTAAATGTACAGCTTAGGATTAAATTGACTTTAAGTAAATTTCAGTGGCGCCACTTGTCGAAACTTCTTCATACCAACTAAGAAACCTTCGTCGGCTCATGTGCAACAACTTTTCTAAAGATTGTAGCATGATAAAATATACAATTTACGATTTCATTAATTTTTAGTAATTTTCAGTGACGCCATCTATCGGAAATTAGTCTTATCAACTTTAAAACCTTCGCCGGCTTATCCGCAACATCTTCGCTAAAGAGCATAACACAATCAAATTCACAGTTTACTATTCTATAAAGAACATACATACAGACAAACATTCATTTGTTTAAAAGGTATAGCATTACCAATTTTTTCCCCTTTTTATACCCTAATTTCAAAAAAGTTCCACATGCATATTTGGTACTTCTTTGGTACCAATTGAATTCGGTACATTTTATTAAAACGCAGTTAACATAATGTTTCTATTCCTATTACTTTTTGAGATGTGAAGTTATTATTTTATCCCTTTTTCACCCATTTTGGGACCAAAATCAAAAAAGCACTAAATACGTGCTTAAAGTTTCTTTCACATCTATTGATTGCAGTACAAAGTTTTTTTCTATATTCCTTAGTTTAAAATATAAGAATGGGTTAAAAAGGTACCAAAAAAACTATTTTCACCCTTTTTTACCCCCTATCGGACATAGTTTCAAAAAAGTACCACACACCTGTCCGTTTATTTTCATAGCTGTTTAAAACGTAATTTAAATTTTGTTTCTATACCCATTACTTAAGAAGATATAGCGTTTTCGATTTTTTCCCCTTTTTAGCCGTTTTTACCCTCTTAGAGGCAAAGGTTCCAAAAATCCCTTTTTCTTCGACCTATAAATCAAAAAAGATACCCACTGTCCAAATTTTATCAAAATCGTTAGAGCCGTTTTCGAGATAGCCATTCTATATATATATATATATATATATATACAATTATTGCTCGTTTAAGAATATAAGATAAAATTGTAAAATCTATGACTACTTAACTTAGAACAGAGAAATTGAATACAGTTGTAATAGCTATGACGATTTAATTTAAAATTGGGAAGTTTTGTGCAATTTTTGATCAGTTTATCAAATTTTATAGGAATCAATTAATATTTGACTTTAGCTTTCATATAAAAAACACTCACGGAAACCAAAAATTTTAGCAAAGGCCAGTTAAAAGCTATTACATTAGAAACTAAATTTTGCAGGAATAAAGTCTATATATATATACCAGCCAGTGTGTAAAATTTTGCTACAATCGGTCAACATTTGGCTATAATTCTTATGTATAACATCCCCTTTTTATATCTACAATCAAAAAGATTTGTATGCACATTCATTATTTTAAGATTGCACCTATGAAATTAGATAGGCATCAATCAATGTTCAGCCCAGACTTTTTGTATGCGATTAATGCATTAGGAATTCCTAACGAAATATATGGATCTGCCGTATTACTATTAACGTGTTTAGCCTAACTACATATTAACGAAAAGTATTTAACAACTTATTAATGTAAAACTATACCCGGTTATGAGATCGAATTTTGATCAAAGTGAATACTGGGGAAACCACTAAAATATTTTTAAATGTTGAACTATAAAGCTACGGCAACCGAATTAGTCCAAAGGTTTCACCAAAAATACCAATTAGCTTAGCAATTTTTTCAGTTTTGGTCCAGATTTTGAATTAGCTGCACCCTTGTAGATATATGAGACATGTTTCTAAATTTAACACAACTTGATGGTGGGTATATAAGAATAAAACACTCTTACTTGTTATATCTACAATCAAAAAAATTTAGAGGTACATTCAGTATATTAAGATTGCACCTAGGAAATTAGATAGCTATCAATCAATGTCCAGACTTTATATACGGTAGATGCATTAGGAACTCCTAACAAAATATATGAACCTGCCGGGTTACTATCAACATGTTTATCTTAACTACATACTAAGCACAACGAAAATTATTTTACAGCTTATGAATATTAAACTATACCCGGTTAAGGGACAAAATTTTGTGCAAAGTAAATAAATACGGCGAAAAATGCAGCCTATAGGGCAACCCTGCAGTCAGTAGTTACTCGTCGAACTTTAGAAAGATATAGAGAAAGAAAGAGGGAAGAGAAACGCCTATTCC
The DNA here is from genome assembly GCA_933228675.1 of Stomorhina lunata. NCBI lineage: Eukaryota > Metazoa > Arthropoda > Insecta > Diptera > Rhiniidae > Stomorhina > Stomorhina lunata. The sequence continues at coordinate 107,441 of CAKOFX010000005.1, read as the reverse complement.
GAAGAAAAAAGAGAGAAATGGAAAGACGTGTGTTCGAGGAGATTGAGTTATATAAGAGTTGTAATGAAGTGAGTTAATTTTATCAAAAAGTTAAACATCAGACGGATGGTTTTAGCAATTGTATTCTCTCCTGCAAAGACGACCAAGGAAACCTGGTAACGGATGCTGAAACCGTACTGAAACTGTGGAAGGAGCACCTTTTCAAATTGTTGGTATCAAATGAAAGCGACCAAGATGACACGCCTGAACAAATCAATGATGATGGCGTTCTATGTCCACCACCAAACCAAAATGAGATTAGAATCGCTATAAATCGAATAAAAAATAACAAAGCTGCGGGTGCCGATGGTCTTCCTGCTGAGCTTTTTAAGGCCGGAGGAGATGAGTTGATAAGGCTTATGTCTCAACTTATAGAAGCAATATGGTCAGAAGAATACATGCCAGACGATTGGAATCTTAGTGTCCTTTGTCCTGTGCACAAAAAAGGAGATAAAACTGTGTGTGCAAATCACAGAGGGATAAGACTCCTCTCAATTGCATATAAGATTCTATCAACCATACTGTGCGAATGGCTTAAGCCCAAAATTAACGAAATAATTGGGACGTACCAATGTGGCTTTAGACCAGGTAAATCGACCACTGACCAGATCTTTACTCTACGTCAGATCCTGGAGAAGACCCAAGAGAAACAAATTGACACGTATCATCTCTTTGTTGACTACAAAGCAGCTTTTGACAGCCCGATACGGAAGAAGGTGTTTGAAGCAATGTCTGAGTTCGGCATCCCCACGAAGCTAATAAAGTTATGCAGGATGACACTAACATATCATCTGTTAAAATAGGTAAGAACCTATCAGAGTCTTTCATAACAAAATGGGTCTAGCTGTAAATTAATCAAAAACAAAACTGATGGTTTCTTCAAGCAGACAGACCACTAGAATTGGATCACATGTGCCCGTAGAAAACTATAGCTTCGAAGTTGTAAAAGAATTTGTATACCTTGGTGCCGCTGTGAACGTCAACAACTATATAAGCTTTGAAATTAAACGTAGAATAATACTTGCCAATAGATGCTATTTTGGCCTAAGCAAACAGCTAAGAAATAAAGTCCTCTCCGTAAGAACTAAAATTACGCTCTATAAAACGCTTATACTACCCGTGTTACTGTATGGTGCAGAATCATGGGTACTTGCACAGGCAGATGAAGTTATCCTTGGAGTGTTTGAGAGGAAAATCCTACGAAAAATATTTGGACCAGTCTGCGTCAACAATGAGTATCGACATCGAATGAATCATGAGCTGTATGAGTTATACGCTGACATAGACATAGTAAAACGCATTAAGCAACAACGGCTGCGCTGGCTAGGACATGTTGTGCGAATGGATGAAAATACTCCGGCAAGAAAAGTGTTTGATAATGATCCTGAGGGAACTCGTAGAAGAGGGCGCCCAAAACTTCGATGGAAAGACCAAGTAGAAGAAAATCTTTCAAAACTTTGCATAAGAAATTGGAGAATATGCGCACAAGATAGAAGCGCATGGAATTCTAAAATATGCTCGGCCTTTGACCTAAACAGGTTGTTACAATAGGCCATTTAAGTAAGTAAGTAAGTAAATAAATACTAGGGAAACCACTTAAGATACATTTAAATGTTGAACTATAAAGCTATTGCAAACGAATTTAGTTCAAGTTTTTTATCAGCAATACCAGATTTGGTCCACATTTTGAATTAACTGAACCTTCGTAGATATATGAGATATGTTTCTAAATTTAATGCAACTTGATGGTGGGTATAGAAGATTCGGCACAGCCGAATATAACACTCTTACTAGTTATATCTACAATCAAAAAGATTCGGAGGAAGTTTAAAAGAAGTTTGATATGTATTAATCCATCCCCAGACTTTATATACGTTAGGTGCATTAGGAACTCCTAACAAAATACATGAACCTATCGTATTACTATCAGCATCTTTATCCTAACTAAATACTAAGCTAAACGAAAAGTATTTAACAGATTATTAATGCTAAACTATATCCGGTTATGAGATTAAATTTTGTGCAAAGTAAATACTAGGGAAACCACTTAGATACTTTTAAATATTGAACTATAAAACTACTGCAACCGAATTTAGTACAAATATTTTGAATTAGCTGTACCCTCATATATATATAAGATATTATTGTAAATTTAACACAACTTGATGGTGGGTATATAAGATTCGGCACAGCCGAATAAAACGCTCTTACTTGTTAATCTTTTTTTTTTTTTTTTGAAGATTACAATTAAATAAGTCCTTAGGGTACTATTATTTAATTAATTTTCAAACTATTACAAAACAAGAAATATATTTGTTAATATCGAATTATTAAGTTAAGCTGTAATCTCTACTAACATATTGTTAGCTTTAATGAGTTAATATTTAAATTAATCCATTATAAGCAAATGTTTATTATTTCTATGGTCAAAATAAATTTATTAAATTATTATAATTGCCAGAAACCCCCCCATTGTATTATTCCATAATATGGTTTTGATCAAATATTTAAATTAATTAATTAGTTAATAAAAGTAAAATAAAAAACATGTCAAATATGAAGGGGAGTATAGACTAGAATTTATAAATGAAACCAGACATAAGGGTAGAATTAATAACATTTATTACTTGTGACATTTTTATTTTTCAAAGTTAATTTTTTAACTTGCCTTTGAGTAAAAATGGGGCTAAATGTCGACTTTATGACAACCTATACCTCTTAGTCATTGTCGACTATATGACAACCTATAACTCTTAGTCATTGCACTATTTATAAATATTTATGAAAAACTTAAGTGATTTCCGGTAGTAAAAGAAAGCTTTTGTTGGGGTAACACAATTTTAACAAAGACTTCAAATGGCTACACTTTCAATTAATGTAAAATGCTGGAGAACAAAGAAACAGCAGCAGAATTTTAGAACTAAAGTTGGATATTTTGGCCAGGCTGTTCTGAATAAATAAAACTAAAAAGGAAAAACGAAAAAAATAACAATAACTGAAAAACACTTTCATTTAATGACTTCGCAAACAAAAACAAATACAAATAAAATATTGTCAACGGAAAATGGTTGGTGGTAAAACGACGGAAACGGAAATGTTTGTCATAAATTAAAAACTGCCTAACAAAAAGGCGGGACTAAAAAAAATACTCAACAATTTTATTTTAGAAAGCCAACAATTGTATGTGAAGGGTTTTTTAATGTAATGTTTTTTTTTGTACTTGTGAAACCCTTTTTTTGTGGCATTTTTAAAGAAGATTGAAGATGGGGCTCTTGTTGGTTTGCCTTTAAATTTAATGTCGCTGTTGTTGACCATATTTAAGCCATTAAGACTATAATTAATTATGAGGGAAAAACAAAAATCATAATTGTTTTGCGACCTTCTTGAGCATTATTTGCATTTTTAATTACTTTAATTTTTCTCAAACAAATTTATAAAAAAAGTCCTTGATTAAAGGAAGTTTTTAAATAATAACAAGAAGAAATACAATTTTTCTTGAAAGAAAAATTGGAAGAGATTTTTTTTTATTTTAAAGCAATCAATTTGTTAAGCTTTTTTAGGTTATTTTTTCTTAAAAAAGCTTTTCAGTGGAATTTTCTTAACATTTTTCGAAAATTTTCTAATTTTATTAAAAATTTTAGAACTGACTTTTTTATAGGAAAATTTATTATTTTTATAGAAAATTTTGGATATTTTTTTTTCATAGGGAAATTTTTGAAAATTTACTAATTTTATAAAAAATTTTTCGAAAAATTACTATTTTTATAAGAAATTTTTATACCCTTCACCAATAGGTGAAAGGGTATTATAAGTTTGTGATTCCGTTTGTAATTTTTTTATTAGTGATCGTAGACCCCATAAAAATTATACCGATCGACTCAGAATCGGGAGGAGAATCGATTAAGCGATGTCCGTCTGTCTGTCTGTCTGTCTGTCTGTCCGTCCGTCTGTCTGTCTGTCTGTTGAAATCAAGTTTCTGAAGCCCCTGGAGGATGGACTTACATAAATTATATATCAGATTTTAGGAAATTCTCCCGCAATGAACGCTATTAAATTTCATTAAAATCGGTTTATAAACACCGAAAATATCGAAAAAATACCAAAAATTAGACGAAAATTTGAAAATTTTTGATTGAAACACACTTTTGAATAACAAGAGAAAAAAGATACTCCTGGTGTACATGTGATAATATGTTATATATCAGATTGTAGGAAATATTTTCCCAAAGCACTCTGTAAAATTTTATCAATATCGGTCCATAAACAACTGAGATATCGCCAAAACACTGAATTTGATGTATCGCAAATTGCCCAAAGTACACATTAGAGAATGTTTGTTGAAAAAATTAAATGCAGAAATAGGAAAAACTATCCTCCTTTAGTACGGACCTACATAAATTTTATATCAGATTTTAGGAAATTCCCCCACCAAGCACGTTATTAAATTGTATCAAAAGCGATCTATAAAAAATTGAGATATCGCCATAACACTACATTTGATGTACAGCAAATTGCCCAAAGTACGTGTCTAAGAAATTTTGTTTACATTTTGTAAGTATTGTTTCAGCGATATCTCAGGTGTTTATGGACCGATTGTGATGAAATTTGACATCGTTCTTTATGGGAGGATTTTCTAAAATCTGATATATATATACTCCACAAATCTGATTATGAATACCATTCAAATTGTACCGATCAACTCAGAATCGGCACAAGAATCGATTTCGCGACCTCCGTCCGTCTGTCCGTCCGTCTGTTTGTTTGCCCGTCCGTCCGTCTGTCTGTTTGTTTGTCCGTCCGTCTACATGTCCGTCCGTCTACCTGTCTGTCCTTTTTTCTGTTGTAGTCAAGTTTTTGGAGCTCCTGTTTTGTCGATATTTCAGATGTTTATTTTGATGAAGTTTAATAGCGTCCTTCGCAGGAGATTATCTAAATCCTGATGCATTCTGTAATTTGTGGTAGATATAATTTAGCGTTTAAGCGATGGTGTTTTGATCGACAATGTTGAAATTCAGGGTGGGACAATTCAGGAGCTCCACAAATCTGGTTTTAGCAGACAGACACACTGCATTTATCTTAATTTTGTGTCTGACTTTTGAACATTATGATAACATTTGAGAATGTATTATATATCAAATTATAGGTAATCTTCCTAGGAAGTACAAAAATGCAGCTAATTACATGATATCCGTTCAAAACCTACATATGTATGTAAGTATCTCACATATCAACGAAAATTTAAATTTTTTAATTGCAATTGGGAGAAATCCGTTCACGTTTGACAATTGATCCCTTATAACTTCGCCTAAGATACGATGATGACATTTAGTATAAAGACGTTGTACAATATTGATATTCAGGGCGATAGCGCCTAAAATAAACTTTCTAGAGGGACAATATTTGACAAAATTATTTCTGATCTCTTGAAAAGTTCGATATTGAAAATGGGCGAGCTCTATTCACATTTAGTGAAATCTCCCATATAACCCCGACCGGGAATCGATTTAATGCTGATAAATTAAATCACATTAAAATTGCACAAGGAACTAGAGCAAAACTTTCCAAACATCCATCGGACAGATCGAAAGAACAATACATCCCAAATATTATTAATGAAGTGTTCATTTTAATTAATTAACTAACTTCAAATTAATAAGCAAACTTTTCCGACAAAGCTGATAACCATCCATTCAAAAGCTATATATTTCACGTATGTATCTAAAACTAAGAGTGTATACCCTATAATTTTAAGGCTTGTATACATTGACAATCATTGTTAAAGCTTTGACCTAAATCAGTCCGCTAACTTCAGAGTTTTACATAACTAATCAAGAACTTTTACTAGTTGGATAATTCGTACGAATTAAAGTGCACAACCCTCACTGGGCACAGCGTTTTTGGGTTGCATGTCAGAATACTTAAACTTTATCAAATCGATGTGCTATTGCAAATCTAAGGGCATCTACATTTTGAAGCATCTTTTCTGCATGGTTTATCTTTTCTATCGAACTTTATTAAATGTTCGTAAAATATGTGTCTATTTTATTTCGAAGCTACTGGTTGGCTTAAATATGCATTCTCTACTTGTAGTCTAGTAATCATTATCTTTCACAAAGGGACCACTTTAGAACCCAAGTGAAGCTTCCCTAGACATCAGCCACCTGCCCAACCTAACCTTTGGGTGCATAACTATTTTAGATAATGATGCCACTTAAAAGGTTTTCGTTTTCCGACTCTTAATTTTAAAGACTCTTTGCATATAATACTAGTATAACCAAATATTGCTACGAATTACATTAAGTACTTTTGGAACACCATTGGTGAAGGGTATCCAAGATTCGGCAAAGCCGAATATACCACTCTTACTTGTTTTATATTAATTTTATTTTTTTTATTAAGTTTTTACCATTTTTATAGGAACATTTTTGAAAATTTACTATTTTTATAGGAAATTTTCCGAAAATTTACTATTTTTATAGGAAATTTTCCGAAAATTTACTATTTTTATAGGAAATTTTTCGAAAATTTACTATTTTTATAGGAAATTTTCCGAAAATTTACTATTTCTATAGGAAATTTTCCGAAAATTTACTATTTTTATAGGAAATTTTCCGAAAATTTACTATTTTTATAGGAAATTTTCCGAAAATTTACTATTTTTATAGGAAATTTTCCAAAAATTTACTATTTTTATAGGAAATTTTCCGAAAATTTACTATTTTTATAGGAAATTTTCCGAAAATTTACTATTTTTATAAGAAATTTTCCGAAAATTTACTATTTTTATAGGAAATTTTCCGAAAATTTACAATTTTTATAGGAAATTTTCCGAAAATTTACTATTTTTATAGGAAATTTTCCGAAAATTTACTATTTTTATAGGAAATTTTCCGAAAATTTACTATTTTTATAGGAAATTTTCCGAAAATTTACTATTTTTATAGGAAATTTTCCGAAAATTTACTATTTTTATAGGAAATTTTCCGAAAATTTACTATTTTTATATGAAATTTTCCGAAAATTTACTATTTTTATAGGAAATTTTCCGAAAATTTACTATTTTTATAGGAAATTTTCCGAAAATTTACTATTTTTATAGGAAATTTTCCGAAAACTTACTATTTTTATAGGAAATTTTCCGAAAATTTACTATTTTTATAGGAAATTTTCCGAAAATTTACTATTTTTATAGGAAATTTTCCAAAAATTTACTATTTTTATAGGAAATTTTCCGAAAATTTACTATTTTTATAGGAAAGTTTTTGGAAAATTTCCTATAAAAATAGTAAATTTTCGGAAAATTTCCTATAAAAATAGTAAATTTTCGGAAAATTTCCTATAAAAATAGTAAATTTTCGGAAAATTTCCTATAAAAATAGTAAATTTTCGGAAAATTTCCTATAAAAATAGTAAATTTTCGTAAAATTTCCTATAAAAATAGTAAATTTTCGTAAAATTTCCTATAAAAATAGTAAATTTTCGGAAAATTTCCTATAAAAATAGTAAATTTTCGGAAAATTTCCTAAAAAATAGTAAATTTTCGGAAAATTTCCTATAAAAATACTAAATTTTTGGAAAATTTCCTATAAAAATAGTAAATTTTCGGAAAATTTCTTATAAAAATAGTAAATTTTCGGAAAATTTCCTATAAAAATAGTAAATTTTCGGAAAATTTCCTATAAAAATAGTAAATTTTCGGAAAATTTCCTATAAAAATAGTAAATTTTCGGAAAATTTCCTATAAAAATAGTAAATTTTCGGAAAATTTCCTATAAAAATAGTAAATTTTCGGAAAATTTCCTATAAAAATAGTAAATTTTCGGAAAATTTCCTATAAAAATAGTAAATTTTCGGAAAATTTCCTATAAAAATAGTAAATTTTCGGAAAATTTCCTATAAAAATAGTAAATTTTCGGAAAATTTCCTATAAAAATAGTAAATTTTCGGAAAATTTCCTATAAAAATAGTAAATTTTCAGAAAATTTCCTATAAAAATAGTAAACTTTCGGAAAATTTCCTATACAAATAGTAAATTTTCGGAAAATTTCCTATAAAAATAGTAAATTTTCGGAAAATTTCCTATAAAAATAGTAAATTTTTGAAAAATTTCCTATAAAAATAGTAAATCTTTGAAAAATTTCCTATAAAAATAGTAAATTTTTGAAAAATTTCCTATTAAAATAGAAAATTTTTAAAAAGTTTCCTATTAAAATAGAAAATTTTTGAAGAATTTCCTATAAAAATAGTAAATTTTTGAAAAATTTCCTATAAAAATAGTAAATTTTCGGAAAATTTCCTATAAAAATAGTAAATTTTCGGAAAATTTCCTATAAAAATAGTAAATTTTCGGAAAATTTCCTATAAAAATAGTAAATTTTCGGAAAATTTCCTATAAAAATAGTAAATTTTCGGAAAATTTCCTATAAAAATAGTAAATTTTCGGAAAATTTCCTATAAAAATAGTAAATTTTCGGAAAATTTCCTATAAAAATAGTAAATTTTCGGAAAATTTCCTATAAAAATAGTAAATTTTCGGAAAATTTCCTATAAAAATAGTAAATTTTCGGAAAATTTCCTATAAAAATAGTAAATTTTCGGAAAATTTCCTATAAAAATAGTAAATTTTCGGAAAATTTCCTATAAAAATAGTAAATTTTCGGAAAATTTCCTATAAAAATAGTAAATTTTCGGAAAATTTCCTATAAAAATAGTAAATTTTCGGAAAATTTCCTATAAAAATAGTAAATTTTCGGAAAATTTCCTATAAAAATAGTAAATTTTCGGAAAATTTCCTATAAAAATAGTAAATTTTCGAAAAATTTCCTATAAAAATAGTAAATTTTCGGAAAACTTCCTATAAAAATAGTAAATTTTTGGAAAATTTCCTATAAAAAGAGTAAATTTTCGGAAAATTTCCTATAAAAGTAGTAAATTTTCGGAAAATTTCCTATAAAAATAGTAAATTTTCGGAAAATTTCATATAAAAAGAGAAAATTTTCGGAAAATTTCCTATAAAAATAGTAAATTTTCGGAAAATTTCCTATAAAAATAGTAAATTTTCGGAAAATTTACTATAAAATAGTAAATTTTCGGAAAATTTCCTATAAAAATAGTAAATTTTCCTATAAAAATAGTAAATTTTCGGAAAATTTCCTATAAAAATAGTAAATTTTCGGAAAATTTCCTATAAAAATAGTAAATTTTCGGAAAATTTCCTATAAAAATAGTAAATTTTCGGAAAATTTCCTATAAAAATAGTAAATTTTCGGAAAATTTCCTATAAAAATAGTAAATTTTCGAAAAATTTCCTATAAAAATAGTAAATTTTCGGAAAATTTCCTATAAAAATAGTAAATTTTCCAAAAATTTACTATTTTTATAGGAAATTTTCCGAAAATTTACTATTTTTATAGGAAATTTTCCGAAAATTTACTACTTTTATAGGAAATTTTCCGAAAATTTACTATTTTTATAGGAAATTTTCCGAAAATTTACTATTTTTATAGGAAATTTTCCGAAAATTTACTATTTTTATAGGAAATTTTCCGAAAATTTACTATTTTTATAGGAAATTTTCCGAAAATTTACTATTTTTATAGGAAATTTTCCGAAAATTTACTATTTTTATAGGAAATTTTCCGAAAATTTACTATTTTTATAGGAAATTTTCCGAAAATTTACTATTTTTATAGGAAATTTTCCGAAAATTTACTATTTTTATAGGAAATTTTCCGAAAATTTACTATTTTTATAGGAAATTTTCCGAAAATTTACTATTTTTATAGGAAATTTTCCGAAAATTTACTATTTTTATAGGAAATTTTCCGAAAATTTACTATTTTTATAGGAAATTTTCCGAAAATTTACTATTTTTATAGGAAATTTTCCGAAAATTTACTATTTTTATAGGAAATTTTCCGAAAATTTACTATTTTTATAGGAAATTTTCCGAAAATTTACTATTTTTATAGGAAATTTTCCGAAAATTTACTATTTTTATAGGAAATTTTCCGAAAATTTACTATTTTTATAGGAAATTTTCCGAAAATTTACTATTTTTATAGGAAATTTTCCGAAAATTTACTATTTTTATAGGAAATTTTCCGAAAATTTACTATTTTTATAGGAAATTTTCCGAAAATTTACTATTTTTATAGGAAATTTTCCGAAAATTTACTATTTTTATAGGAAATTTTCCGAAAATTTACTATTTTTATAGGAAATTTTCCGAAAATTTACTATTTTTATAGGAAATTTTCCGAAAATTTACTATTTTTATAGGAAATTTTCCGAAAATTTACTATTTTTATAGGAAATTTTCCGAAAATTTACTATTTTTATAGGAAATTTTCCGAAAATTTACTATTTTTATAGGAAATTTTCCGAAAATTTACTATTTTTATAGGAAATTTTCCGAAAATTTACTATTTTTATAGGAAATTTTCCGAAAATTTACTATTTTTATAGTAAATTTTCCGAAAATTTACTATTTTTATAGGAAATTTTCCAAAAATTTACTATTTTTATAGGAAATTTTCCGAAAATTTTCTCTTTTTATATGAAACTTTCCGAAAATTTACTATTTTTATATGAAATTTTCCGAAAATTTACTATTTTTATAGGAAATTTTCCGAAAATTTACTACTTTTATAGGAAATTTTCCGAAAATTTACTCTTTTTATAGGAAATTTTCCAAAAATTTACTATTTTTATAGGAAGTTTTCCGAAAATTTACTATTTTTATAGGAAATTTTCCGAAAATTTACTATTTTTATAGGAAATTTTCCGAAAATTTACTATTTTTATAGGAAATTTTTCGAAAATTTACTATTTTTATAGGAAATTTTCCGAAAATTTACTATTTTTATAGGAAATTTTCCGAAAATTTACTATTTTTATAGGAAATTTTCCTAAAATTTACTGTTTTTATAGGAAATTTTCCGAAAATTTACTATTTTTATAGGAAATTTTTCAAAAATTTACTATTTTTATAGGAAATTATTTTTTAAAAATTTTCTATTTTAATAGGAAATTTTTCAAAAATTTACTATTTTTATAGGAAATTTTTCAAAGATTTACTATTTTTATAGGAAATTTTTCAAAAATATACTATTTTTATAGGAAATTTTCCGAAAATTTACTATTTTTATATGAAATTTTCCGAAGATTTACTATTTTTATAGGAAATTTTTGCGAAAATTTACTATTTTTATAGGAAATTTTCCGAAAATTTACTATTTTTATAGGAAATTTTCCGAAAATTTACTATTTTTATAGGAAATTTTCCGAAAATTTACTATTTGTATAGGAAATTTTCCGAAAATTTACTATTTGTATAGGAAATTTTCCGAAAGTTTACTATTTTTATAGGAAATTTTCCGAAAATTTACTATTTTTATATGAAATTTTCCGAAGATTTACTATTTTTATAGGAAATTTTCCGAAAATTTACTATTTTTATAGGAAATTTTCCGAAAATTTACTATTTTTATAGGAAATTTTCCGAAAATTTACTATTTTTATAGGAAATTTTCCGAAAATTTACTATTTTTATAGGAAATTTTCCGAAAATTTACTATTTTTATAGGAAATTTTCCGAAAATTTACTATTTTTATAGGAAATTTTCCGAAAATTTACTATTTTTATAGGAAATTTTCCGAAAATTTACTATTTTTATAGGAAATTTTCCGAAAATTTACTATTTTTATAGGAAATTTTCCGAAAATTTACTATTTTTATAGGAAATTTTCCGAAAATTTACTATTTTTATAGGAAATTTTCCGAAAATTTACTATTTTTATAGGAAATTTTCCGAAAATTTATTATTTTTATAGGAAATTTTCCGAAAATTTACTATTTTTATAGGAAATTTTCCTAAAATTTACTATTTTTATAGGAAATTTTCCTAAAATTTACTATTTTTATAGGAAATTTTCCGAAAATTTACTATTTTTATAGGAAATTTTCCGAAAATTTACTATTTTTATAGGAAATTTTCCGAAAATTTACTATTTTTATAGGAAATTTTCCGAAAATTTACTATTTTTATAGGAAATTTTCCGAAAATTTACTATTTTTATAGGAAATTTTCCGAAAATTTACTATTTTTATAGGAAATTTTCCGAAAATTTACTATTTTTATAGGAAATTTTCCGAAAATTTACTATTTTTATAGGAAATTTTCCAAAAATTTACTATTTTTATAGGAAATTTTCCAAAAATTTAGTATTTTTAAAGGAAATTTTCCGAAAATTTACTATTTTTTAGGAAATTTTCCGAAAATTTACTATTTTTATAGGAAATTTTCCGAAAATTTACTATTTTTATAGGAAATTTTCCGAAAATTTACTATTTTTATAGGAAATTTTCCGAAAATTTACTATTTTTATAGGAAATTTTACGAAAATTTACTATTTTTATAGGAAATTTTCCGAAAATTTACTATTTTTGTAGGAAATTTTCCGAAAATTTACTATTTGTATCGGAAATTTTCCGAAATTTACTATTTTTATAGGAAATTTTCCGAAAGTTTACTATTTTTATAGGAAATTTTCCGAAAATGTACTACTTTTATAGGAAATTTTCCGAAAATTTACTATTTTTATAGGAAATTTTCCGAAAAATTACTTTTTTTACAGGAAATTATTCGAAAATTTACCATTTTTATAGCAAATTATTCAAAAACTTACTATTTTGATAGGAAAATTTCCAAAAATTTAATATTTGTATAGGAAAATTTTCAAAAATTTACTATTTTTATAGGAAATTTTTAAAAAATTTACTATTTTATAGGAATTTTTTCAAAAATTTACTATTTTATAGGAAATTTTTCAAAAATTTACTATTTGTATAGGAAATTTTCCGAAAGTTTACTATTTTGATAGGAAATTTTTTCAAAAATTTACTATTTTATAGGAAATTTTTCAAAAATTTACTATTTTATAAGAAATTTTTCAAAGATTTACTACTTTTTTAGTAAATTTTTCAAAAATTTACTATTTTTATAGTAAATTTTTCAAAAATTTACTATTTTTATAGTAAATTTTTCAAAAATTTACTATTTTTAAGGGAAATTTTTCAAAAATTTACTATTTTTAAAGGAAATTTTTCAAAAATTTACTATTTTTTTTTAGGAAATTTTTCAAAAAATTACTATTTTGAAAATTTAATTTTTCAAACATTTCCATTTATAGGAAAATTTTCAAAAATTTACTATTTTTAGTTTAGATTATATGAGAAAAATATCAATTCTTCTATTATGTAAATAAAAAAAAATGCACAAAAAAATGCTTTTTTTACAGTTAATGCCAAACCTTGATTTCATTCTTTAATATAAATTATTTGTCGGCATTACAAATAGTCTAGATGTTGTAGCAAATTGATGTTTAAGAACATTTTTCACTCAATTACCCAGCAACAGCTCCTTTTCTTAACTTCTGCATTCAAATTTTCTTTGCCTTTGTTTAACTCCTTATGTTGCCGCCTTGAATAAGTTACGTGGCTCCATAAAAAATATTTGTATTTGAAGCATTCAATTTTATTTTTCAAGAATGGATTTTTTTAAATAAACCTTTTTTTTTAATTTATATAAGAAACTTTTTAAGCAAATTTCTTTCAAAATCCTTATGCTTTTAAAGAAGATGTTGATGGTATGATTAAGCAGTTAAAAAGTGATTAATTTTGTCAAGCACAAATAAAATTTGAAAGCTTTATGCATAAAACCTGTGGGCTTTTATTCTAAAAAGCTAAATTGAAAATCATCAAAAAAAAATCTTATATATCGCTCAGTTTGGTAATGTCATCATAAAGGTTACAAACGAAAAAAATATATATATTAAGAAGTGTAAAATACTGCATAATCGCTATCAAGATTGCATTTTGTTTAACTCAAACTTTTTTAAGATCCTTTCCTTATATATTCCACAAGACTTTCCACACATCGTTACTTTTTAAGAGTATGAAGTGTAAGTGTTTCAACTTTTATGTGACCTATAATATTAGAAATTGTTCTACTTGATTGCATTTTTAAATTGTTATGGCTGCTTCTTGACAAAAATTCATCCCAAAAATGTGTCTTTACCACTAACGTTCAACCACAACCGCAATAAATATTTTCTAATAATTAATTATGATTGATATTACGCTGGAACCTTTTTAATATGAGGAAGAATAGAAAAAAATATTAAAGCTTTTTTGTTAGAGGCACTTGCCTTATTTTAGTAATAAATGCTTGTGGTCCATTAATAACATTTGGTCCTTTATATGCTAGAAGCAAAATTTAAAGCAACTGGGGTAATTTGGTCATACAAAATTTTCAAATCTTTTTGGCAATATATTTTTCTATAGAAAAATTTTCGGTAGAAATATTTTTCTTTATAAAAATTTTGATAGAAATATTTTTCAATTGAAAAATTTTCGATAGAAATATTTTTCTATAGAAAAATTTTCGATAGAAATATTTTTCTATAGAAAAATTTTCGATAGAAATATTTTTCTATAGAAAAATTTTCGATAGAAATATTTTTCTATAGAAAAATTTTCGATAGAAATATTTTTCTATAGAAAAATTTTCGATAGAAATATTTTTCTATAGAAAAATTTTCGATAGAAATATTTTTCTATAGAAAATTTTTCGATAGAAATATTTTTCTATAGAAAAATTTTCGATAGAAATATTTTTCTATAGAAAAATTTTCGATAGAAATATTTTTCTATAGAAAAATTTTCGATAGTAATATTTTTCTATAGAAAAACTTTCGATAGAAATATTTTCTATAGAAAAATTTTTGATAGAAATATTTTTCTATAGAAAAATTTTTGATAGAAATATTTTTCTATAGAAAAATTTTCGATAGAAATATTTTTCTATAGAAAAATTTTCGAAAGAAATATTTTTCTATAGAAAAATTTTCGATAAAAATTTTTTTCTATAGAAAAATTTTCGATAGAAATATTTTTCTATAGAAAAATTTTCGATAGAAATATTTTTCTATAGAAAAATTTTCGATAGAAATATTTTTCTATAGAAAAATTTTCGATAGAAATATTTTTCTATAGAAAAATTTTCGATAGAAATATTTTTCTATAGAAAAATTTTCGATAGAAATATTTTTCTATAGAAAATTTTTCGATAGAAATATTTTTCTATAGAAAAATTTTCGATAGAAATATTTTTCTATAGAAAAATTTTCGATAGAAATATTTTTCTATAGAAAAATTTTCGATAGAAATATTTTTCTATAGAAAAATTTTCGATAGAAATATTTTTCTATAGAAAAATTTTCTATAGAAATATTTTTCTATAGAAAAATTTTCGATAGTAATATTTTTCTATAGAAAAATTTTCGATAGAAATATTTTCTATAGAAAAATTTTTGATAGAAATATTTTTCTATAGAAAAATTTTTGATAGAAATATTTTTCTATAGAAAAATTTTCGATAGAAATATTTTTCTATAGAAAAATTTTCGAAAGAAATATTTTTCTATAGAAAAATTTTCGATAAAAATTTTTTTCTATAGAAAAATTTTCGATAGAAATTTTTTTCTATAGAAAAATTTTTGATAGAAATTTTTTTCTGTAGAAAAATTTTCCATAGAAATATTTTTCTATAGAAAAATTTTCGATAGAAATATTTTTCTATAGAAAAATTTTCGATAGAAATATTTTTCTATAGAAAAATTTTCGATAGAAATATTTTTCTATAGAAAAATTTTCGATAGTAATATTTTTCTATAGAAAAATTTTCGATAGAAATATTTTTCTATAGAAAAATTTTCGATAGAAATATTTTTCTATAGAAAAATTTTCGAAAGAAATATTTTTCTATAGAAAAATTTTCGATAGAAATTTTTTTCTATAGAAAAATTTTCGATAGAAATTTTTTTCTATAGAAAAATTTTCGATAGAAATTTTTTTCTATAGAAAAATTTTCGATAGAAATATTTTTCTGTAGAAAAATTTTCGATAGAAATATTTTTCTGTAGAAAAATTTTCGATAGAAATATTTTTCTATAGAAAAATTTTCGATAGAAATATTTTTCTATAGAAAAATTTTCGATAGAAATATTTTTCTATAGAAAAATTTTCGATAGAAATATTTTTCTATAGAAAAATTTTCGATAGAAATATTTTTCTATAGAAAAATTTTCGATAGAAATATTTTTCTATAGAAAAATTTTCGATAGAAATATTTTTCTATAGAAAAATTTTCGATAGAAATATTTTTCTATAGAAAAATTTTCGATAGAAATATTTTTCTATAGAAAAATTTTCGATAGAAATATTTTTCTATAGAAAAATTTTTGATAGAAATATTTTTCTATAGAAAAATTTTCGATAGAAATATTTTTCTATAGAAAAATTTTCGATAGAAATATTTTTCTATAGAAAAATTTTCGATAGAAATATTTTTCTATAGAAAAATTTTCGATAGAAATATTTTTCTATAGAAAAATTTTCGATAGAAATATTTTTCTATAGAAAAATTTTCGATAGAAATATTTTTCTAAAGAAAAATTTTCGATAGAAATATTTTTCTATAGAAAAATTTTCGATAGAAATATTTTTCTATAGAAAAATTTTCGATAGAAATATTTTTCTATAGAAAAATTTTCGATAGAAATATTTTTCTATAGAAAAATTTTCGATAGAAATATTTTAAAAAATGAAGCACATAATTTAATTTTCTCGTAGATGGGCTATTTCACCCTTAAAGTATGCTTTGATTTATATGCCCATGTTAAGTCTAGTCGCGTTTTTGTTTTTAAATTACTTTCCATTTAATTAACCATATGTTTGTTGATGGTTTTTCTTATAGCTTTTTCTATGGAATTTTTAATTAATTTTAAACCAATAAATGAGGCGGATGTTTCTATACCTAAAGCAAAAGTAATTGTATATAGAAAGTTCAATGACAATGGTTGTCTGCCCTTGTAGAATTAATAACATTAAGTAAATTAATGTTATATCTATACGAAATTTTTTGTTTGTCTTTTTTTCAATAAATCAACTGGAGGCTATATATGTATATTTAATAGTGGTTTGTAATTTCATTTTAATAAAATTTATATAATTAAAATAAAAATCAAAATTATTATTAAAATTGGATTATCTTCAAAAAGGAGGAGTAGATATAAGTATATGCCAAAACTTGTATCGCTGCAATGTTAAAAAAGAAATGATGTGGGCTAATGCTAATACTCAATTTGAAACAGTTTTCTTGTAAAATTTTCAAAAATTTAAAATTTTTACAGGAAAATTTTCGAAAATTTTAAATTTTTTATAGGAAAACTTCTCATTTTTATAAAAAATTTAGGAAAATTTACTATGTTTATAGGAAAATTTTCGAAAATTAACTAATTTTATAGTAAATTTACGATAAATTGCTATTTTCAGACAAATTTTCGAAA
The DNA here is from genome assembly GCA_933228675.1 of Stomorhina lunata. Classification (NCBI taxonomy): domain Eukaryota; kingdom Metazoa; phylum Arthropoda; class Insecta; order Diptera; family Rhiniidae; genus Stomorhina; species Stomorhina lunata. The sequence continues at coordinate 89,990 of CAKOFX010000005.1, read as the reverse complement.
ACTTAATATTTTTATAGGAATATTTTCGAAATTTGACTATTTTGATAGGAAAATTTTTCAAAAATTTAATATTTTTATAATAAAATGTTCAAAAGTTTACTATCTTTATAAGAAATTTTTTCAAAATTTACTATTTTTATAGAAAAGTTTTCGAAAATTTATTATTTTTATAGGAAAATTTTCGAAAATTAATTTTTTGTAAAAGAAAATTTTCGAAAATTGACCATTTTTATAGGAAAATTTTCGAAAATTTACTTTCAAAAATTTTTTATTTTTATAAGAATTTTTTTAAAAAATTTACTATTTTATTAAGAAAGTTTTCGAAAATTTACTATTTTTATAGAAAAATTTTCGAAAATTTACTTTTTTTTTATAGGAAACTTTTCGAAAATTTACCACTTTTAGGAAAATTTTTGAAAATTTACTATTTTTTATAGGAAAATTTTCAAAAATTTATTTTTTTTATAGGTAACTTTTCGAAAATTTACTATTTTTAGAAAAATTTTCAAAAATTTACTATTTTTATAGAAAATCTTATAAAATTAATTTTTTTGATAGGAAATTTTTCAAAAATTTACTATTTTTATGGGAACATTTTCAAAAAATTTATAGAAAAATTTTCAAAAATTTACTATTTTTTTTTTTGAAAATTTTAACTAATTTTTTTAGGAATATTTTCAAAAACTTACTATTTTTATAGGAAAATTTATGAGAATTTACTATTTTATTTGGAAAATTTTCATAAATATACTATTTTTATAGGAAAATTTTTTGAAAATTTACATTATTATTTTTAATAGGAAAATTTTCGAAAATATACTATTTATAATGGAAAATTTCGGAATATTTACTATTTTTATAAGAAAGTTTACACAAATTTACTATTTTTAAAGGAAACTTTTCAAAAATTTACTATTTTTATAGTAATATACTCGAAAATTTATTATTTTTATAGGAAAATTTTCAAAAATTTTAAATTTTTAATGGAAAATTTTCGAAAATTTACTGTTGTTGTAGGAAAATGTACTATTTTTATAGGAAATTTTTCAAAATTTACTATTTTTATAAGAAAATTTACTATTTGTATAGGAACTATACTATTTTTTTAGGAACATTTCCGAAATGTTACAATTTTTATAGGAAAAATTTCGAAAATTTACTATTTTGATAGGAAAATTTTTGAAAAATTATTATTTTAATAGGAAAGTTTTCGAAAATTTACTATTTTCTTAGAAAAATTTTCAAAAATTTACTATTCTTATTGGAAAATTTTCGAAAATTTACTAATTTTATTATAACATTTTCGAAAATTTGCTATTATTATTAGAAAATTTTCGAAAATTTACTATTATTATAGGAACATTTTCGAAAATTTACTATTTTTGCAGGAACATTTTCGAAAATTTACTATTTTGAGAGGAACATTTTGAAAATTTACTATTTTAATAGGAACATTTTCGAAAATTTACTTTTATTATAGGAACATTTTCGAAAATTTACTATCTTTGTGGGAAATTTTTCGAAAATTTGCTATTTTTATAAGAAATTTTTTGAAAATTTACTATTTTTATAGGAAATTTTTCGAAAAGTTACTACTTATATGGGAAATTTTTCGAAAATTTACTATTTGTGTAGAAAATTTTTCAAAATTTACTATTTTGATAGAAAAATTTTCAACAATTTATATATAAATTTTCGAAAAATTTACTATATTTATAGGAACATTTTCGAAAATTTACTATTTTTATAGAGAAAATTTTATAAAACTGAATATTTTTTTTTTTAATTTCCTATTTTTATATAAATTTTTTCTAAGATATACTATTTTTATAGTAAAGACATAAAAACAATAAGAGGTAGAGCTATGGGAACTAAAAAAAAAATAAAATATGGTATATGGAGATTCTTGAATATTTTGGGTGTAGCACAGTATTACATTTATAGTATAAAGAACGGTATTGAAAAGATGAAAAGAAAGCAAATCAAATGAACTTTCAAAAATGTCCATAAGCAAGAGTTCAAAAAGTAAGAAAAAGATACTGGATATTCGAGTGTTAAAATATTTATTAAACAGAGTCCGCACGTTTTTCATTTGCAACATCATATATTTATTATTTTATTCTCGTCTGCTAAAATCCAGAAGTTGTAACATAGAATAACAAAATTCCAATTTTTGTTGAGTAATTAAACATGCAACTTGCATATAAATAAATTTTTAAATTTTTTTGCATAGATACTATTTTATAGCACTTTACTATAGTAAAGAAGAATTTGAATATGTTGGTATTAAAAAAGGAAAATGACAAAAAATTGTTTTATCACAAAACACCAAGCAATTTAGTTGAACTTTATAGAGTTCTTACTAATTTATAACCCAATAAAGAAAAACATAGCCAACAGACCCTGTGAGAGTTTTTTTTTTATTTTATTTTGTAAATATATATGTTTCTACTTTTTATTGTCTAGTTTTGAAGTGCTCTTCTTATCCAGGTGGAGTAGATACAGGTAGAAATTACGTATTAGAGTATTTTATCCATAAATTTTGAATGCATTTTTTGTTGCTACAAAAAAATATATTCATTTTTTTATTCAAAACCAACAAAATAGGGTTTAAGTTAGTAAATGGAAAATTTCTGTAATTTTAAGTTTCTTCGATTAATTTATACTCTTGTTTAAATATTTGTGATTGGCTATTTCATATTGTATCTAAGAGAAATAATAAACTTTTAGTATGACTTCAAAGTATAATTAAATATCATCATGATAAGTAGCCATATATCAGGGTCTCCTAAATGAAGTCTTTTAACCTCACACTTAAAAACATAGTTTTCACAAAATTTTACATAAACTCAAATTTTATATTACATCAACTTTTAGCCTTTTGGAAACTAGCAAACAACTTTATTTATCAAATCTCAAATATTACAAAAATTTCATCATCATTTACCTTCTGCACTGCCGTTACCTTTTGTCCTTAGAGATTATGTTTCGAGAATACAAAGGACTCAAAGAAAATCTTACCGAAAACAGAAACTAAATTCATATAATATGAAAAATATTTCAGCATTTCTATTGCTTTATCCCTTTTACAACATTTTTAAATACTTTCACAAACACAAAACTAACAAAAAAGGAGCAAGGACAAATAGTTTTGCATAGTTTGCTTAGCAAAATCTTCTTGTCAAATTTTTTAGAACAATTTTGTTTGTAGTGAAATCGTTTGAAAATTTTGCAAACAAGAAATAAATATTAAAATTTAAGAGTTAATAAATTTTCGAAATTATTTAGTGTATCAAAATTAAATAATAAATTTTACGGGTTATTAGGGTAAATCTTAATAAATATTTATTCGGATACTTTGTTAAAAATTTTTTATAATTTCAAATTTATGAATTTTTTTTCATAACAATTTTAATATTTTTCTTTCTTATTTAAAAACTTGACTTTATAAATATCTAACAATAAACAAAAAAAATATTTTGTACTTATCTTTTATAATATTATAAACAAATCTTACCTGAAAAGAAAGGCAAAGAATCAGAAATTAGTTTTGAAATTTAAAATAAAAATTGTTTAAATATTAAATTAATGAAGACATTTTTATAGAAAAGTTGACCATAGAAAGATACTTCTATAGATGACATTTCATTAGAAAAGTAGAAGATAGTAGGACATTTCTTAGGAAAAATTGAAGATCGGAAGGCATTTCTTGAAAAAGTTGAGGAAGGGAAGACATTTATATAGAAAAGTTGACTAAAGGAAGACACTTCTATAGAAAAATTACGAAAGGAAGACATTTCTTAGAAAAATTGGCCATAGAAAGAGATTTTCTAAGAAAAATTTAAGATAGAAAAACATTTCTTAAGAAAAACATTTCTTAAGAAAATGGATGGAGATATTTCTATAAAAAAGTTGACAAGAGGATACCATTTCTATAGAAAAGTTGACGATAGGAAGACATTTATATAGAAAAGTTTTTAAAAGGAATATACTTCTATAATATAGTTGAGCAAAGGAAAACATTTCTATAGAAAAGTTGAAAAAATAAAGGCATTTCTCTAGAAAAGTTGGAGAAAGAAAGACATTTCTATAGAAAACATGACCAAAGAAACACATTTAAAAGATGACCAAAGAAAGACATTTCTACAGAAAAGTTGACGATAGGAGGACATTTTGATAGAAACGTTTACCAAAGGAAATATTTCTATAGAAATGCTGACCAAAGGAAAACATTTTTACAAAAATGTTGACCAAAGGAAAATATTTCTATAGAAAACTTAATCAAAAGAAGATATTTTTATAGACAAGTTGACCAAAAGAAGACATTTCTGTAGAAAAGTTGACCAAAGGAAGACAATTCTATAGAAAAATTGACCAAAGGAAGACATTTCTATAGAAAAGTTGACGAAAGAAAGAAATTTCTATAGAAAAATTGACTAAAGGAAAACATTTCTATAGAAAAGTTGACCCAAGAAAGACATTTTTATAGAAAAGTTGGCCAAAGGAAGACATTTCTATAAAAAAATGACGAAGATATTTCTTAGAAAAGTTAAAGATAGGAAGATATTTCTTAAGAAAAGTAGACGACAGGAAGACATTTCTTTAGAAAAGTTGACGAAAGGATGACATTTCTATATAAAAGTTGACGATAGGAAAACATTTCTATAGGTAAGTTGACGATAGGAATACTTTTGTATAGAAAAGTTGACGATAGGAATACTTTTCTATAGAAAAGTTGACGATAGGAATACTTTTCTATAGAAAAGTTGACGATAGGAATACTTTTCTATAGAAAAGTTGACGATAGGAAGATTTTTCTATAGAAAAGTTGACGATAGGAAGACTTTTCTATAGAAAAGTTGACGATAGGAAGACTTTTCTATAGAAAAGTTGACGATAGGAAGACTTTTCTATAGAAAAGTTGACGATAGGAAGACTTTTCTATAGAAAAGTTGAAGTTAGGAAGACATTTCTATAGAAAAGTTGACGTTAGGAAGACATTTCCATAGAAAAGTTGACATTAGGAAGACATTTCCATAGAAAAGTTGACGTTAGGAAGACATTTCTATAGAAAAGTTGACGTTAGGAAGACATTTCTATAGAGAAGTTGACGTTAGGAATACATTTCTATAGAAAAGTTGACGATAGGAAGACATTTCTATAGAAAAGTTGATAGAAAAGATGATGTTAGGAAGACATTTTCATAGAAAAATTGACGTTAGGAAGACATTTCTATAGAAAAGTTGACGTTAGGAAGACATTTCTATAGAGAAGTTGACGTAAGGAAGACATTTCTATAGAGAAGTTGACGTTAGGAATACATTTCTATAGAAAAGTTGACGATAGGAAGACATTTCTATAGAAAAGTTGTTAGAAAAGATGATGTTAGGAAGACATTTTCATAGAAAAATTGACGTTAGGAAGACATTTCTATAGAAAAGTTGACGTTAGGAAGACATTTCTATAGAGAAGTTGACGTTAGGAAGACATTTCTATAGAAAAGTTGACGTTAGGAAGACATTTCTATAGAGAAGTTGACGTTAGGAAGACATTTCTATAGAGAAGTTGACGTTAGGAATACATTTCTATAGAAAAGTTGACGAAAGGAAGACATTTCTATAGAAAAGTTGATAGAAAAGATGATGTTAGGAAGACATTTTCATAGAAAAATTGACGTTAGGAAGACATTTCTATAGAAAAGTTGACGTTAGGAAGGCATTTCTATAGAAAAGTTGACGTTAGGAAGACATTTCTATAGAAAAGTTGACGTTAGGAAGACATTTCTATAGGAAAGTTGGCGTTAGGAAGACATTTCTATAGAAAAGTTGACGTTAGGAAGACATTTCTATGGAAAAGTTGACGTTAGGAAGACATTTCTATAGAAAAGTTGACGTTAGGAAGACATTTCTATAGAAAAGTTGACGTTAGGAAGACATTTCTATAGAAAAGTTGACGTTAGGAAGACATTTCTATAGAAAAGTTGACGTTAGGAAGACATTTCTATAGAAAAGTTGACGTTAGGAAGACATTTCTATAGAAAAGTTGACCTTAGGAAGACATTTCTATAGAAAAGTTGACGTTAGGAAGACATTTCTATAGAAAAGTTGACGATAGCAAGACATTTCTATAGAAAAGTTGACGTGAGGAATACATTGTTATAGAAAAGTTAAATTAAGGAAGTTTACTTAATTTAAACTTCTATAATTAAACTTTAGTTTCAAATTCTTCATAATTTTGATATTTTCTGATGCCTTTTTGAGCTTGTTTTAAATTCCAGTCATTTTTAGCCAGGAAGTTTTTATTATTGCCTTCTCTGAATAAGATTTCGCATTTGGAAATGAATTTCATTAGCCACGAATGTATGAATATTTTCCAAGTGTTAAAACACAATTAGGGAATTTCGTTATTGTTTTTAACTTTTTTGAAATATCGTCAAAAAACAAGGCAACATTTCTTTGGAAAGATTAATAAAGAAGTAATGCATTCTTGTTAAAGAAGAATGGGGAAATGAATGAGATATTCATAGGAATATTGATTCTTGATATCAGTTCGATGTGAACAATATCTAACAATTTTTTTACCACAAAACATCTCAATGTAGAATGAAGTGGAAGCATTTGAAAGGAAACATTTTAGCTCCAGGGCTTTACTGAGCACGTATTTATGTATTTATGCATAAAAGCATCAACGCCACAACATCAAGTTGATTATTCAATAATTTTTTAGGTTCCTCGATATTTTGGTACACCCTACACTAATAGGGAATGGGTGAGTATATATTTGGAATGAGCAGAACCATTGGTTAGGTAACCGACATAAAAGTATTTTCGAGTATATCAATTAGTTTACACTTAGCGAAGTTTTGTGATATAAATATACCATTGTGTAGTGAATCTTACGGTCGCCTATACTTTCTTACTTTACTTTGTTTCAACATATTCCCTTAGATTATTTATACTCCATAACAACATTTTTGAAAAAAGTGTTGACAATTACTTTAGAAACATAAGAAAAGTAAGGGAAAATCTTAATCCAAATTCAATTTGCGTCTTCATTTCAAAATTGCTAGAGAAGTTTATTTTTTTCCTTAACCACTGAAGTTATTAGGTTATGAAAATGTGGGGAGAAAATTTGAAATTCAATTTTAAATGTAATTAATTTTTCAAAAGCACTACCATTACACAGGGGTCTTAAAAGGATTGGCGTATTCTTATGTTCGTTTAGTTATTGTCGACTTTATCATTTGAAATGTTTTTGAAATGATTTTTACGGATTTTGAACAAAAATACCAAAGTTAGCTCCAGGCTTAAAAAAAAGTAGATAATCACACAATCATAATTTCATTTCAGTTTCCCAACCACAAACTAGTGATTGAAATATGTAGTTTAAATTTGCGAAGGTTTATATCTAAGATAGTTGAACAATAAAAAAGTTGTTTTAGATCCACCATCAAAAAGTAATGGGGGGGGGGGGGGTTATATTGAGATTGTTATTCCGTTTGTATTTTCCTTAATATTGGCTCAGAATTCGAAAGGGGTATGTGTTCTGCATCCTTATGAAATTCTAAGACGTTTGAGCGATGTCCGTCTGCTGTCTGTCTGTCCGTCCGTCTGTCAGTCTGTCTGTTTATCTATCTGTTGTCGGCACGATAAAACTTTAACGAAAGGATATAGGTCACTGAAATTTGCCATAAATATTCCTCATTTCTTGGAAGATTTTGGTACTGAAATTCGGCAATACCGGTTCACATTTGACCATAGCTCCCTTATAATGTCGTCTAGGCTAATCACTTATTTCCTAATTTATGACAAATTATAACTGCTATGATTATAAAATTTGGTATATAGAAGTTTAACATAAGCACTAGGCAACATATACAATTTTATCGAAATAGGCCCATACAAAAAACTTACGGAAACACCCTAAATTCCACCTAAAATACACTTAAATGCCAATAAATGATAAACTGTAATAGCTTTGGCCACTAAATTTAGCATAAGTCTTATGTGAATACCCGCCAGTGTGCAAATTTTTGTCACAATCGGTCACCATTTGACCATAGCTCCCATATAAAAAACTTACGGAAACACAAAAATGCAAAAAGAAAAGGGGGTTTATGTCCGTCTGTCCGTCAGATAAAAACGCTATAGCTCCTGAACTACAAAAGCAAGAGAGACACAATTTTACAAAAGTATTTCTGATATATAACAAAAGTCGTGTACTGAAAATTCGTGAAATCGGTTCACATTTTGTTAAAGCTCCCATATAACTCCGCCCCTGGAAACACATAAATGCTGATAAATTGAGTAGAATTGTAATAGCTATGACGACTAAATTTAGAAAAGAGAAGTTTTAGGCAACTATTGGTCATTATATCAAATTTTATAGGAATCGGTTCATATTTGACTATAGCTTTTTATATCTAGAATCAAAAAGATTCGAAGGTACAAGCAGCATATTAACCCCTTTGGCGTATTTAAACGAGTCTGAATCGTGGTACACTTTCCGTGCCTAACATAATTATAACGAGTCTGACTCGTTTTGCGACTTTTTTAAGCATCAAAACTGGTTTGTTTAGTGGAAGTTGTATGCGAACAGTTGGAAGCGAACTTCGTTACACTAATTGATACGTCAAGGGGTTAAATTAAATACAACTTGATGGTGTGTATATAGATTCGGCACAGCCGAATATAACACTCTTACTTGTGTGGTTTAATATAATGGATTGAATTATGACTCAAATTATTTAACTTTTTTCTAAATTTATTAAAGTTCTTAATGTTTTTTATTATATGAGTAACATCTTTTCAATACTATAAAAAGGTTCTTCAATAATTTAATTATTAAGCACCCATCCAAAAGTTTTTTTTTGAATAAGAATTCAAATATATTTTTCGAGTAGCTCTGTATTATTTACACCACTTGACTCTCTACCCGATAGCAACAATAACAAAACAAATATTTGAGTTCTATCAAATTATTTATTCGTCTGCCAAATAGTTAAAGTTCGATAATCCTTGCTAAGTAAGTAAATGTATAAAATAGTAGTAAAATGGAAAAATAACTGAAAAATTAACAAACTGAACACGATTAAAAAATAAGAACAAACTTTGTTTAAAGCAAATATTAAATATTGACTATTTGGGCTTATTTAGATTTTTTTACGGGTATAAGCTTATTTACTTTTATTGCATTGAATACAAAAACTTGTTAACAAAATCTATATTACAAAGTCATTTGCTATTTGAACACGTGTGTAAGTTGTTTTTTTTTTTCTTCCTTTTTTTGGAAGCCTATTTGTTTAGGGATATTTGTGCTCAAAAGTTTATAGCGTCGTATGAAATAAAAAAGGGCCTTTTTATAAGAAAAAGTAGTAAAAGTATATTTACTTAAATCTTACTTTGTAAAATATTATCTTTTTCATGTAAATTTCCACATGAGTCAAAAAAGCCAATTTAGAATTAAGTTACGACCTTTTGCCTTATAGGGTTCGATATTTCGTATTTATTTAGATTTATTTGCTTAACTTTTTCGATATTTATTTACATATATGCAAACGCGTCTATTTGTATTTTATAGCTTATTTATACTGCACAGTGGTCCATTATTTACAAAAGGTTAAGAAAATATTTAGAATAATTAGAACTCTTAATTCAGTTCTTAGACTATAATAATGTTATACAGCGTTACCGATGAAATGTAAAACAAACAAAAAATGTGTTAAATGATATGAATACACATAATTTTAATTTAAATAATTATATGTGTGTTTGTTTTTGTTTTTAAGAAATCTGAGCGACATCAACCTGCTTCGTTGAAAGCAGCAAAGAGACTAAGTAAAATATTATTGTTTTCCTTTCTCACTTATTAGAATTTGATTACAGTTCGTGTTGCGTCTGTGAATATATGTTAAAAAGCCGATTGGTACTCGGCTCCTGAGTGCAATGGCTGAGTAAAGCTGGACTATAGGATGTTTTAGTCTATAGGTTAGTCAATATCGTGTTCTATATCTTAGTCTACGTCGATGTCTTCATTTATGTCTTAGTCCATGTCTAAGTCCATGTCTCAGCCTCGTCTTAGTTTTAGTCTATGTCTTAGTCTATGTCTTAGTCTATGTCTTAGTCTATGTCTTAGTCTATGTCTTAGTCTATGTCTTAGTCTATGTCTTAGTCTATGTCTTAGTCTATGTCTTAGTCTATGTCTTAGTCTATGTCTTAGTCTATGTCTTAGTCTATGTCTTAGTCTATGTCTTAGTCTATGTCTTAGTCTATGTCTTAGTCTATGTCTTAGTCTATGTCTTAGTCTATGTCTTAGTCTATGTCTTAGTCTATGTCTTAGTCTATGTCTTAGTCTATGTCTTAGTCTATGTCTTAGTCTATGTCTTAGTCTATGTCTTAGTCTATGTCTTAGTCTATGTCTTAGTCTATGTCTTAGTCTATGTCTTAGTCTATGTCTTAGTCTATGTCTTAGTCTATGTCTTAGTCTATGTCTTAGTCTATGTCTTAGTCTATGTCTTAGTCTATGTCTTAGTCTATGTCTTAGTCTATGTCTTAGTCTATGTCTTAGTCTATGTCTTAGTCTATGTCTTAGTCTATGTCTTAGTCTATGTCTTAGTCTATGTCTTAGTCTATGTCTTAGTCTATGTCTTAGACTATGTCTTAGTCTATGTCTTAGTCTATGTCTTAGTCTATGTCTTAGTCTATGTCTTAGTCTATGTCTTAGTCTATGTCTTAGTCTATGTCTTAGTCTATGTTTTAGTCTATGTCTATGTCTTAGTCTATGTCTTAGTCTATGTCTTAGTCTATGTCTTAGTCTATGTCTTAGTCTATGTCTTAGTCTATGTCTTAGTCTATGTCTTAGTCTATGTCTTAGTCTATGTCTTAGTCTATGTCTTAGTCTATGTCTTAGTCTATGTCTTAGTCTATGTCTTAGTCTATGTCTTAGTCTATGTCTTAGTCTATGTCTTAGTCTATGTCTTAGTCTATGTCTTAGTCTATGTCTTAGTCTATGTCTTAGTCTATGTCTTAGTCTATGTCTTAGTCTATGTCTTAGTCTATGTCTTAGTCTATGTCTTAGTCTATGTCTTAGTCTATGTCTTAGTCTATGTCTTAGTCTATGTCTTAGTCTATGTCTTAGTCTATGTCTTAGTCTATGTCTTAGTCTATGTCTTAGTCTATGTCTTAGTCTATGTCTTAGTCTATGTCTTAGTCTATGTCTTAGTCTATGTCTTAGTCTATGTCTTAGTCTATGTCTTAGTCTATGTCTTAGTCTATGTCTTAGTCTATGTCTTAGTCTATGTCTTAGTCTATGTCTTAGTCTATGTCTTAGTCTATGTCTTAGTCTATGTCTTAGTCTATGTCTTAGTCTATGTCTTAGTCTATGTCTTAGTCTATGTCTTAGTCTATGTCTTAGTCTATGTCTTAGTCTATGTCTTAGTCTATGTCTTAGTCTATGTCTTAGTCTATGTCTTAGTCTATGTCTTAGTCTATGTCTTAGTCTATGTCTTAGTCTATGTCTTAGTCTATGTCTTAGTCTATGTCTTAGTCTATGTCTTAGTCTATGTCTTAGTCTATGTCTTAGTCTATGTCTTAGTCTATGTCTTAGTCTATGTCTTAGTCTATGTCTTAGTCTATGTCTTAGTCTATGTCTTAGTCTATGTCTTAGTCTATGTCTTAGTCTATGTCTTAGTCTATGTCTTAGTCTATGTCTTAGTCTATGTCTTAGACTATGTCTTAGTCTATGTCTTAGTCTATGTCTTAGTCTATGTCTTAGTCTATGTCTTAGTCTATGTCTTAGTCTATGTCTTAGTCTATGTCTTAGTCTATGTTTTAGTCTATGTCTATGTCTTAGTCTATGTCTTAGTCTATGTCTTAGTCTATGTCTTAGTGTATGTCTTAGTGTATGTCTTAGTCTATGTCTTAGTCTATGTCTTAGTCTATGTCTTAGTTTATGTCTTAGTCTATGTCTTAGTCTATGTCTTAGTCTATATCTTAGACTATATCTTAGTCTATATCTTAGTCTATGTCTTTGTCTAAGTCTAAGTCTATATCTTATTCTATATCTCTATTTATTAGTCTACGTCTTGGTCTGTGTCTTAGTCTAGACTTTATACTGTCTGGAAGAATTTTTTCCAAATATATTTGCGAACCACTGTACCTAACATACAAATATGTCTGTACTGTTTTCTATGAATGTGTTTGTGTATATTGTATTTAATAAATTTTTTGCTTTTTTTCCTAATCCAAGTAAAAACAACAGGATCAATGTATGTGATTTACGAAAATTGAATAAATAAAATAAATTGCTTAATTTACTGATAAATTACTTGGGCATGAATGTATGAAATACGTGTGAATGGGTGTATAAAGTGCTCTAGAGCTTTCCTCTTAAGGAATCACGAATACCGAAGAAGCAAAAATTAAGATTTCATTTTGTGAAAGAAATAAGACAAATTACATCATAACTAACTTACGCAGCAGTATTTTCAGTATTGATATTACTAAGTTGTATAAATCTATCGCTGAAATGATGGAAAACTCTTGTGTATTTATCTTTGAAAGATTTTGTATTAAATTTGAAAAAAGTATTCATTAAATATTTTTAAGCAGCATTTTAATTTAGAGTTTTAGTTTTACTTAGTTACATGAGTAAGTCTTACAGAATTGAACTTTATCATAGCTACAAATAAGCAAAATTGAATTCAAATTTTCTAATATAATCAAAGAAATACCTTTATTTACAAGTCAAATAACTAAAATGCGATATCAAATAAGTTTTAATTTGTATAAGTTATGAGTGTAAATAACGCATATTCATTTAAACTTTGTCCATTCAAATGCTTCTATTTCTTATATATATAGAGATGTTTTGAGGCAAAGAATTGTAAGATACTGTTTATATCGAACTGACATCAAGAATCAATATTCCTATGAATTTTTCATTCATTCCCCCATTCTTCTTTAACAAGAATGTAATACTTCTTTTTTAATCTTTCCAAAGAAAAGTAACCTTGTTTTTTTGTTGATATTTCAAAAAAGTTCGAAACAATTACCAAATTCCCTAATTGCTTTTTTACACTTGGAAAATATTCATATATTCGTGGCTAATGAAATTCATTTTCAAATGCGAATTCTTATTCAGGGAAGGCAATAATGAAAATTTTCTGGCTAAAAATTATTAGAATTTAAAAGTTCGAAAAGGCATCAGAAATGTCTCCCTAATGTCAACTTTTCTATAGAAATGTCTCCCTAACGTCAACTTTTCTATAGAAATGTCTTCCTTTCGTCAACTTTACTATAGAAATGTATTCCTAACGTCAACTTTTCTATTGAAATATCTTCCTATCGTCAACTTTTCTATAGAAATGTCTTCCTATCGTCAACTTTTCTATTGAAATGTCTTCCTATCGTCAGCTTTTCTATAGAAATGTCTTCGTCAACTATTCTATAGAAATGTCTTCCCATCGTCAACTTTTCTATAGAAGTGTCTTCCTATCGTCAACTTTTCTATAGAAATGTCTTCCTATCGTCAACTTTTCTATAGAAATGTATTCCTAACGTCAACTTTTCTATAGAAATGTCTTCCTATCGTCAACTTTTTTATAGAAGTGTCTTCCTATCGTCAACTTTTCTATAGAAATGTCTTCCTATCGTCAACTTTTCTATAGAAATGTCTTCCTATCGTCAACTTTTCTATAGAAATGTCTTCCTATCGTCAACTTTTCTATAGAAATGTCTTCCTATCGTCAACTTTTCTATAGAAATGTCTTCCTATCGTCAACTTTTCTATAGAAATGTCTTCCTATCGTCAACTTTTCTATAGAAATGTCTTCCTATCGTCAACTTTTCTATAGAAATGTCTTCCTATCGTCAACTTTTCTATAGAAATGTCTTCCTATCGTCAACTTTTCTAAAAAAATGTATTCCTAACGTCAACTTTTCTATAGAAATTTATTCCTAACGTCAACTTTTTTATAGAAATGTCTTCCTGTCGTCAACTTTTCTATAGAAATGTCTTCCTGTCGTCAACTTTTCTATAGAAATGTCTTCCTGTCGTCAACTTTTCTATAGAAATGTCTTCCTATCGTCAACTTTTCTATAGAAATGTCTTCCTGTCGTCAACTTTTCAATAGAAATGTCTTCCTGTCGTCAACTTTTCTATAGAAATGTCTTCCTGTCGTCAACTTTTCTATAGAAATGTCTTCCTGTCGTCAACTTTTCTATAGAAATGTCTTCCTGTCGTCAACTTTTCTATAGAAATGTCTTCCTGTCGTCAACTTTTCTATAGAAATGTCTTCCTGTCGTCAACTTTTCTATAGAAATGTCTTCCTGTCGTCAACTTTTCTATAGAAATGTCTTCCTGTCGTCAACTTTTCTATAGAAATGTCTTCCTGTCGTCAACTTTTCTATAGAAATGTCTTCCTGTCGTCAACTTTTCTATAGAAATGTCTTCCTGTCGTCAACTTTTCTATAGAAATGTCTTCCTGTCGTCAACTTTTCTATAGAAATGTCTTCCTGTCGTCAACTTTTCTATAGAAATGTCTTCCTGTCGTCAACTTTTCTATAGAAATGTCTTCCTGTCGTCAACTTTTCTATAGAAATGTCTTCCTGTCGTCAACTTTTCTATAGAAATGTCTTCCTGTCGTCAACTTTTCTATAGAAATGTCTTCCTGTCGTCAACTTTTCTATAGAAATGTCTTCCTGTCGTCAACTTTTCTATAGAAATGTCTTCCTGTCGTCAACTTTTCTATAGAAATGTCTTCCTGTCGTCAACTTTTCTATAGAAATGTCTTCCTGTCGTCAACTTTTCTATAGAAATGTCTTCCTGTCGTCAACTTTTCTATAGAAATGTCTTCCTGTCGTCAACTTTTCTATAGAAATGTCTTCCTGTCGTCAACTTTTCTATAGAAATGTCTTCCTGTCGTCAACTTTTCTATAGAAATGTCTTCCTGTCGTCAACTTTTCTATAGAAATGTCTTCCTGTCGTCAACTTTTCTATAGAAATGTCTTCCTGTCGTCAACTTTTCTATAGAAATGTCTTCCTATCGTCAACTTTACAAATGTTTAAAAAATATCTTAAATTTCAATCGATATTGATTGCGGCGATTTGGCCTCTAATTTGGTCGAATGAGTATATCAGTTATTATTGACATTGTTTTTCGCAGGCTTTAAAATTTATTCTTGAAACTAAAAGTTAAGCAAACAGTGAATGAAAGCAGTTGAAAGTTATTGTGGCACCCAGTATATTTGTATGTTTAATCCAACAGCAGAACCTTTTTTATATTCATTTATTTGTTTTCCATTTTTCATCCTTTTTTATATTCTATATTCTAATATATACATTAATATATGTATGTATGTGTGCAAAAGAAATCATGTTAAGCTTTTATTTGTATATTTTCTTCTTGTGATGACCAGAGGTGGTATTTTCTTTCTTTTTTTCTAACTTTTCCATATTGTATTCAATGGCTGGAAGTAAGAGTTATGTTTTGATTATTTCTATATTCCAAGTAAATATTTATGTACATTTTGAACTTTTGTATGTATTTTGTTGACTGTGGCTATTGCCTGTTGGCCGTTTGATTGTATTGACCATCTGGACGGGGTTAATTTGATTAGCATTATTTAACTTTTGTGACCAACATGTTGAAGGTAAGGATTTGTTTAGTTTTATTATTATTATTTGGATTTTATTTATTATGTATTTTCTTTAGTTTTTTTTTATAACGTTTTCAATGAAGTTTTTTTTTGAATAACTATTTGGGTTTTATATTTTTTAGTGTTTTAAGGAAGAATTTTGAATATCGGGTTAAAAGTGTTTGGGACTGAGATAATAGGGGTTTAAAATGAAAGCATTTCCATGAAGTTTGGATTAATATTTTATGGGCTTTTGGTTTTCTTTAATTTATGGTTTAAAATAATTGGGTAATTTTTTTGTTTTAATATAAAATTTATATTGAAAAAAATTTATACATTTCTTCGAAAAACTAACAAAAAAAACTTTTCGCTACCTTCAGCGTTTTCCAATACAAACATGAAGTAGCTTTAAAAGACGGTTTTAAAACAAGTTTTGTATATTGTTGACTGACGTTATAAATATTGTCGGGGGCCAAGTTGCCGCATTAGATATTGATCGACATATAAGAAACATTTCTGTAGTATGCTTTAAGGATAATCTATATAATATATCTGTGGCTTGGTGCCAAAAAGGCCAATGTTTAAACTAGTTTTGAGATAATTAGAAATGAAATTCTAAAAAGATTTTGTTTTCCTTATAGCTCAGCTAATTTCCAAGTTTCGCTCATAAAATTTCGGTTAGACATGTATTATGATTCTATGAGGGCATGGTAGAATCAATTCTTTAAAAAAGATCCAAATTAAGAAAAAAAATATTACATTGGTGACATTGGCTATTATACTAGAAAATATTGACAAAAAAAAAAATACTATTTAGCGACTGTTTATTATGTTACTACAAATATTATTGAATTTAGAGGATATATATCTAATAACTTATAACATATATCGCACTTAATCAACAAAAGGGTATTAACTCAAAATTTTAAAATTTTCAGTAGAGTCAAAAAACTATTTTATTTTACTACTACTTTCATATAAAGAAGAGAGGTAAAACTGTAGTTTTTTGGCGAAATTATAGTGAAAATGATGTCAGGTTTTTACAATGGGTAGATAAGACCACTACACATCAATTTCTTCTAAAATGTGAAAATTTAAAAATTTTGAGTTAATACCCTCTTGTTGAACAAGTGCGATATATCTAATAACATATGATATAAAATTGCTATACAAAATGTGAAATAAATTGTTGACATTGGCCCTTTTAGCATTTAGATTTTATTTAAAAATAATAAAAAAAATGTAGTAATTAAAGGGCCAATGTCGACATTGGCCCTTAGATTTCTCATGAAGCTGTTTTGGAAGGAGCTAAAGATTGGCTGTTGGAACAAAATAAAAGAGAGTAAAAAGAGGAACCTAATGCAACGACTAACTCAAAACAACCAAAAATTGACATTGGCTCTTATGGCACCAAGCCATAGATATATAATGTTCACTTTATTGCAACTTATTTGTCAAAAGCTCCCTGATAGCTAACGAATTTCATTAAATCTAAATGTTTTGACAAAAAACGGATATGTTTAGATAAAAAAATTGTATTAAACTTTTTGCGAAATAAATTATTTTGAAAACCCCTAAGGTATGTTACACAATATTTGCATTCTTGTTAAGTTTTATATGGATAAGAAAAATTCTAAAAATATTCGACATCCGTCGACTCCTTGGGGTTTCTTTTTTTTTTCTTCTCAATGTATATGTTACAATTCTAAACCGAATTTAACAAAATTGAACACCAGTTTATTAATTAATTAAGAAATTCATCGAACTCTTGGGGAACCTGCCTTGGACCCCATTTGTATACCCTTCACCACCATAGGTGGAAAGGGTATTATAAGCTTGTGCTGATGTATGTAACACATAGAAATATTTGTCTTAGACTCACCTTTTAGTATAACGATAGACCTAGAATCACTTTCTGAGTCGATTTAACGATGTCAGTCCGTCCGTCCGAGATAATCGGTTCACATTTGACCCTATTTTTCATATAAGTCCAAATAATGGAAACTGCTTAAATATATAAGTTTTTAGAAAATTGTATATGATGGCAAAATTTTGCAATTATTTGTCTTTATACAGGAAAAAGAACACCTTTGACCTTAGTGGTGAAGGATATCGTATGGTTGGGTTTGACCGACTATAGCGCTTTTTTACTTGTTTCATATATTTTTATTTTAAATGTACAAGTCGCAATTCTTATTAGAATTTGATCAAATTCAACAAACGACTATTACTTAATTCAAAAAACACTTATTTTGGTTGAAATTCGTCGATTCCTTGGGGTACCTATCTTAGGCCCCCATTTTACTTTAATTTTTCTTCATAATGCATAATCCACAATTCTTAACATAATTTGATGAAACTCATCGCAAGCCTATTAGTTGATCTAGAAATTAGGTCTACTAATTTTTGTTGAAAACAGTTGCCTTGGACTCCATTTTTCAACTATTTATTTTTTTTAATGTATAAGCTGCAGTTCTCAATAGAATTTGAAAACATTTGAAACACGTCTATTAGTTGATCCAAGAAAGAGGTGTGCTAATTTTGGAGGAGATACCTTGACTCCTTGGGGTATTTGCTTTGGACCCCATTTTTCACATTTGTTTCTTCTCAATTCTTAACAAAATTTGATGCAGTTTGACACACGTCTATTAGTTGATCCAAAAAAGTGCTCTACTAATTTTGGTTGAAATCTGTCAACTCCTAGGGATACCTAACTTGGAATTACACTTAAATTCAATTTGATTAAAAAGTTACGCCTAAACGACTGCAACACTTTTTGCTTAAATTGTGAATAACAATTTACTTGACTTTTTTCAGAAAATTTTGAACTTTGTTCAACGATCGGTAAATCTCGGTGAATTTTTTTCACTCAATCTAAAAAAAAGACCTTCGCCTTTTACGTGGTTATGGTGGAAGCACCGAGCAAAACCGAGACAACTTAGTTTTTGTCCAAAGAAAAATTGAAACATTGAATTTTTTAGAGCTTTTTTGATTTCCTGGGCCCTATTTCACTAAGCTACAAGTCTACAATTACAAGTGTTTTTGCCTGTAAAATTGTGAACTTGTAAAAACTTGTGTTTCATTAAAATACAATTACAAGTTTGTAGCTACAAGTGATTTTTACAATTCAGAAGTTTACAAGTCTTACTTCTACAAGCGGTTTTGGTTCACAAATCTAATGTTGGGTTTATATAACTCAAGCGTCTGACGATTGAGTGAAATTTACATGTGCTTTGTTATTGTTACAAAAACAAAATACATGTAAATTTCACTCAATCATCAGCCGCTTGAGTTATATAAACCCCACACTAAATTTGTACTTGTACACTTGTAGAATTGTAGAAAAAAAGCATAGGGTCGACTGAGACTCTCAAAAACATTTTTACAAGTTACAAGTGAATGATAAATTGAATTCAAATTTGGTTTTTAACTATCTTTTAATAAAAATTAGTTAAAATTAATACAAAATCCAATCAATATTAATGACCATTTATTTATTTTGTTTGATTACAAGGTTTGCATGGGACGGACGGACTAACATCGACTCAGGAATTAATTCTAAGTCCATTGGTACACTATTGGCTTTCCAACTATAGTGGTGAAGGATATGAAAATATAATCATGTATGCAGAACAAGGAAAATCAATGATGTCCTTGACTCAAGCATACCTCAAAAATCATATCTTCCATTTTCTTTATCATTTTCTCAAATGTGGATAATAGTGTAGACAACAAAATATGAAAACAAAAAAAAAATAAGCCCATGGTGGATCGGAAAACAAAAAACTTTTTCTAAAATAATTCATAATATTTCAGCACAAATTTTGAATTTGAATACAAGATTAAATTTTTTAATTAAAGGACATAAAACTAAAGGACATATGCTAAAACATGAGTATCAAAAGTTATATGCATATAAAGTGGGTATGTTTCGGAAAAAATCTTGAAAAAACGAGCTTTGAACCGCCATAAAATCTGAACCAAGCAAAATTAAAAATTTTTAAGAAGTGTAAAAATTGCCTAGGCTAGGAGAATGTATATAATTTTATGAAAATCGTAGATGGTGTGGTACAGTACGAGTTCAAAAATGTTTTATTTCACTCCATATATTTACCAAAATATTTTATTTTATTATAATTGTAGAAATTGTAATTTTAGAAATTTTAATTATAGAAATTGTAGTTTACAAGTCCAAAAAGCTACAATTGTTGTGTAAATTTTATTGAAACACAATGGAACAGCACTTGTAAGAATTAGAATTGAAATTGTAACTTGTAAACTTGTTGAATTGTAGTTTAGTGAAATAGGGCCCTGATATCTTCTTAACTATATACGATAGTAAGCTATTTTCTTCTGTAGACTTAAACAAAGCTTCTGTGTTTTTATTAAATCGACATCAAGATTAAGGCAGTGAAACTATATTCGATGCATGATCTGCTGAGTTTGATTAATAAATTCATCACTTTTCTTTGTAGAACATTAAGCACATTTCAATACCTTTTTTTATAACTCATTATATAACTTTTTCTTAAGAACAATTAATTATTCTTAGCACCAGAAGAGTCTATCTCTATAGAACTGCATCATTAAATTTTTTTGAAATCGGTGATCAAAATAAAGCTTTTTGCTGCAGAAATACCAAAGTGAGTTGTAAATATTATCCGAACATAATAATATTTTAAATTTCTATCAAAGGAAAAAAACTGGAAGGTATAAGTATCTGAATTAAAAGGTTTTCTACTAAATCGTGGGACGGTCTAACCAATATATTATTTCAAATTATAATCATGTTAAAATTAAAAGTTTTATAACATTGAAATTATCCAAAATTTGCCCGGAGTTTCTTCTAATTATTTTACTCATTTAATATTATTTCTAGTTTTCATTAAAATTATCCATCTTATAAGTTAATAATTAAATTTCTCTTACCTAAATCTTCTACATTCCTAATCTTCATCTGTTTTGCAATTCCAGATAATAATTAGTTATTTAATAGGAAATGTAATTACTACATATTTCTAACATATCTACATAGAATCATTTAAGTTATTTGTCTAAAAGTTTATTATAAGATCTCTGCTCGTAATTTATTTGGTAACAGTTTTTGCAACAAGAAACTTTAGACTTGTAAATTACTAGAATCAGGAACTTTATACCTAAATATTGTATATAAATATTTAAGTATTTAGTTATATTCCAAAAACTACTAAAATCTTTTGTATAATATCCAAAACAAAACAAGATTTTCAAAAACCAGCACTAACTTTCTATTCTAGTAATAATGTCTGCAACATTATAAGCCAGAGTAAAATTTTGTTTAATTTTCTACATGTGTAATTACACTAAAATAGTGTAAATAACCTTAAGTTAAAAAGAGAATAATTTATAAGCGATTACTAATATGTTGTAACCTACAAATGGTCATAATGGCATACAGCATACAACTACAAACATATATTTACACATACATAACATATACGTATGCTTTAATAGAGTCATAACTAAAAATTTGTTTTATAAAAAATTGTCTTCTTTAAAACTATGATATGAGGGGCTTGGAGCACAAGGGATCTAAGTGACTTTTTTCTAATAATGTGAAATGAAAGGTTAAAGTTAAATTGCAATAAAAAATGTTGGATGCTGTGTGGATTATTATTTTTTAATGAGTAGAGATCTTGAGATGTATTTTTAACTGATTATTTAAAAAAATACCATATTCTGCATTTGCAAATATCCAAAAATTACTCTTGAAGTAAGCACCTAGCTCCAACTTTTTTTTAATTTTTAAATAATTTTACTTGTACCCCAAAATAATGTTATATGTTATATGTAACGTCTTAAAAGAAAACAACAAGGATTTAATTTTTAAAACAATATTTTATTAAGAAACGTATTTAAGGTTGCTTTGTTAGATTTTTTAGTCATCATAGTCAGATTCCATAACATCATCCGGCTCATCTTCATCCTCACTTATGCTTTCGATGCTTTCCGGATTTACATCCATTCTATCATGAGGAAGTGCTTTGAACCATTCGTGGTAAACTGGTGGTATATAGCAAAGAAGATCTTGAAAGTTCTTGAACTTATTAAATTTGATAGGTTTAACACTTTGTTTTGCAGGAAGTTGTGGGAGTAACTGCATGTCTCGGCCAACATTTTTAGCTTTTAAATTTACTGTGGTGAAGTCTTCTTTCGAAAGATCATCTTTGTATGAGAGGTTCCAGGGGTCATCCTTTTCATAGTGTAATCATTGCATTTTTCGGATACCCGGAACGCTTTTTGTGAAATATCTTTGAATTGGCTCAAGAGATATGAAGTCCTCATTTTGCATTGGTACTACAGTAAATTTTTTATTTGATTTAGCTACAAGCTTCTCCCAATCTTGAGGTACATAAACCAGAGAGTTCTTTCTTTTTGTAATTTCTATAATTCAAAAATTTTGGTCACATTCATTCACAAGGGATCTAAGTGAATTGTTTCTAATAATGTGAAATGAGAGGTTAAAGTTAAATTGGAACAAAAAACTTTTGATGCTGTGTGGATTATTATTTTTTAATGAGTAGAGATCCTGAGACATATTTTTAATTGATTAATTAACAAAATACCACATTCTGCATTTGCAAATACCCAAAAATTACTCTTGAAATAAGCAACTAGCACTTATTCCCCTTGTGCTCCAACTTTTTTTTAATTTCTAAATAATCTTACTTGTACCACAAACGAATGTAATATCCTGTAAGTAACTTCTTTCATGAAAACAGGAAGGATAAAATTTTTAAAACAACATTTTATTAAGAAAAGCTTTAAGGCTGCTTTGTTAAATTTTTTAGTCGTTATAATCAGATTCCATTACATCATCGGGCTCAACTTCATCCTCACTTTGGAATAAAATGAATAAATTTTCAACATGTTTAAAATTTCCATGAATAGTTATGTCTACACTAAAGCTCACTGAAAGATCTATACCACGTTTAAATATTATGACGATCGGCTCAGCAGTTACCGCTCAATTGACCAATATGTAGAACTTTGGCGCCATCTATCGAACGAAAATAGAACTCCACACAAACGCTGCTCACGTCATATATAATACACAGGTTAATTTTGGTCCAATTTGGTGCATTAGTTTTTGAGTTTACTTATTAGAAATAAACATGATTAATTTGTTAATGTAAGTAGATTTAATAATGAATTAATTTACAAATTATCTTATACAAAGTCCAGGTAAATTTTAGCTCAAAACTTTTCTTTGACCCAAGTACATAGTCGATGTGAAACATTAATTTTAAAATTTTGTTGGAGCACAAGGGGTTCAAGTGCACATATACCCCTTGTGCTCCAACCAAAACAGGTATTTTAGTTGGCAAGTTTAGATATGGTCGCCATATCTCACTATTGGATGGCAATCTCACTTCCACCTTTTATGCTCCAAATTTCCCTGTACTTCACGAACTAATTCCACATGCTAACTCAATTTTTTTAAAAAAGGCACTTAGACCCCTTGTGCTCCAAGCCCCTCATATAATGTTTTCTGAAATTTTCATGAGTTTCCACATAAAAACCATTTTTGTTTCTTTTACATTTAAACAATAAGAAGTTTTTTTACATATGTCACTTTTTTGGTAAATGACTGCAATGTATGGATTTAACATACTCATTATTAGCAAGTTAGTTTAAATGTTTATACTTTACATTATACATATACATTTAATTAAATTTTAGAAAATCAAAATTTACTATATGGTCAAGTCGAAACCAAATCCTATCTAAACAAAAAAAACCATAACCTAAAAAGCAAACATACACTTAAGCTGTGAAACATGTTGCAAACAAAATGTGTATATTAAAGATGTTTATAGTGAAATTCTATTCTTTAATGCTCACATGCATTTTACGTGTGTAATAACCCTGTAGTTTCAAGTTCAAGTGACTGTCCCTGAAACTTTTCACAATGTGTGGAAAGGGTTTAATAAGTTTGAGCTAAGACAAACCCATCTTCGAATATTTTGATGTCCGTCCGTCCACAAATATTTACTTAATTGGCCTATATCACAACCTGTTTAGGTCAAAGGCCGATCATATTTTAGAACTCCTTGATTTTCGATCTTGTACGCATATTTTCCAATTTCGTAGGTCAAGCTTTAATAGATTTTCTTCTATTTGGTCTTTCCATCAAAGTTTCGGTCATTCTCTTCTACGAGTTCAAAAGGGATCATTTTCGAACACTTTTCATGATGGAGTATTTCCATCCATTCGCACAACATGTCCTAGCCAACGCAACCGCTGTTGATTAATGCATTTAACTATATTAATATCAGCGTATAACTCTTGATACTCTATCAAAAAAAGTGTTCGAAAATAATCCCGAGGGCACTAGTAGAAGAGGACAACCAAAACTTTGATGGAAGGTCCAAGTAGAAGAAAATCTTTTAAAGCTTGGCCTAAGAAATTTCAAAATATGCGTACGCTATTCAAGGGAACTGGTAAAATCAAAAAATTTACATAGCTTTAATACGACATTGAGGTTAACATATTTCTCTAGAAAATAAATCACCATTATTACTCTGCCAGTACACAAGATGACTTACTATGGGCACATATTTTTTTTGGACACTTAAGAGATATGACGCTTAGAAACAAAAACGAAATTGGTCTTAGATCTTCTTCTTCTGTTATCCTTGACTCCCAGTGGAGCATAGGGCCTCAACCATCCTTTTATATCGAACTCTATTGCGAGATGTTAGGCATACATCATTCCATGAATAGTTTGCTGCTTGTAACTCCGCATCAATTGACCTTCTCCACGTTCTAGCAGGTGCACCAACACGACGGCCGCTTCCTTGTGGATTCAAACGAAGCGCTTGTCGAGCAATGTTGGTATTTGTCCTTCGAAGTGTGTGGCCTATCCATCGCCATTTCCGTTGACATACCTCTATAGAAGAAGGGATTTGGTTTGTAGCGTTTAGTAGATCTTCATTTCTTATCGATTTGGCCACCATATATTAAGGATTTGTCGCAAGCATTTGTTTGCAAAGGTTTGCAGGCGCTTATCGATGGCATTTGTGCGTTTCCAAGTTTCGCAGCCGTAATACAAGATGGACTTGAAATTCGAGTTATATATTCGTAACTTAGTTGTTGTTGATATTTGCCGAGATTTCCATATAGTTCGGAGAATGCCGAATGCAGATTTTGCCTTATTAATACGCGATTCAATATCCTCATCGGCGCCACCTTTTGTAGATACCAAACTACCAAGATAATTAAAGGTACCTACACAACCAATACCCTCGTTATCCACATTGATGTGTGGCGACGGGTTTGCGCCATAGCCTCCAGGCATAATCTTTGTCTTGGAGATATTGATTTCCAGCCCAGTTGCCCGAGATTCAACAGTAATAGCGCTAGTGTTTTCTTGAAGGTGAGCTGGTCTTTGGCTTAGAAGACATACGTCATCGGTGTTTTCCAAGTCCTCGAGTTGCTTAAATGGTGTCCATTGGATACCACCTCTACCATTCAGTGCCGTGCGCATTATATTGTCGATGACAAGGATAAAAAGTATAGGTGATAATATACATCCTTGTCTTACTCCAGAATTTTCGTTGGCATGTTACGGTTTTCTAAAATTCTCCATAGATAGCACCTGTTGACACTGTCGAAGGCCTTCATAAAGTCGATAAACGCTAGATAAATGGGGGTGCGGAATTCATTACATTGCTCCAATACTATTCTTACTGTGTTGATTAGATCAACACAAGATCTATTCTCTCGGAACCCAAACTGATTTTCGCGGAGTGTTTCAGAAACTGCGTCAGACATTCTATTCAAAATTACTCGACTTAGTATTTTGCTCGGTATTGGAAGAAGTGTTATTCCCCTGTAGTTATTACAGTCTTTGGAGTCACCCTTTTTTGGTATTTTGACTAGTATACCTTCATTCCAGGAGGTTGGTAGAGCTTCTTCTTCCCATATTTTACGCACAAATGGGTGCCACAGTCTCGCCGATCCTTCAACGTCACATAAAAACATCTCCGCTGATATATTGTCATTGCCCGGGGCCTTGTTACGCTTAAGACTTTTAATGGCATTTTTCACTTGTTGTAATGTAGGTGGGCTGTCTGAAATAGATCTTAAATCAGCAGTAAAAATTTAAGGTGACAAAAATTTAATTGGATTTGGATCGGCTAGAAAAACAAGAGGACACATGCTAACCAATTTTTCAAATATGGGACAAAATTTTGGTAATTTTTTGCCCATACGTGTATACCTTATAAGTTAATTTACATAGAAGCAAAATTTATACCGCAATCGATAAACATAAAAAAATACCCAGCACGTATTTGGTACTTTTTCGACAAAGGGGACAAAAAACGGAAAGAATTCATGTGTAGTTTCATTGTTATTAAACTTTTGATAACTTTTAAAGTAATGAAGTCAGAATACGTGTTTGGTACTTCTTCAAGTTAGAGAGTAAAAAAAGGGAAAATCGGTAGAAAATATATCTTTTAAATAAAAATAGGACCAATACATATAGAAAACCGATTTATACCGAATTCGATAAAAGCAGAAATTCGCACTAGGTACAAAAGGGAAACAAACTAGTGATATTATATCTAAAACTAAACGCGATAGAAACAAAAGGATTAGAATTAGCTAAGAAAATGGGAAAAAGGAGGTAAACAAGTAAGAAAGTGCTATAGTCGGTCAAGCCCGACCATACGATACCCTTGACCAATAAGGTCAAATGTGTTTTTTTTCCTGAATAAAGACAAATATTTGGTAAATTTAACCATTGTACAAACATTTTCTATAAACTTTTATATTTAAGCTGTTCCCTTTATTTGGACTTATATGAGAGCTAGAGTCAAATGTATACCGATTATCTCGAAATTTGGCTAATTGATTGCAGTTTTTACAAAAATTATGTGTGCAAAAAATTAACAGAGTTCTCATTATCTTCGGATTTACGAACGTTTTAGTGATTTTTTCTCATTTAGTGCGTTTTTGACACATAACTCTATATGGGAGTTATGTGTTAAAAACGGTATAAATACAATTTATACCGGAATAGATAAATGTAGACGTCGCAAAAGAACTTAATAATTCCATTTTTGAAAATTTAGTTACTAATGCAATTTTACTTTACATATATACATATATTAAACATTAAATAGAATCACAAAAACGCCAATAAATTCTTCATAAAAAACTTTCTTAAACGATCGATTGCACCAAAACGTTACAATTTTTATAAAAGTTGAATTTCTTAAGTCAATTTCAAAAGCATGGTTCTTCAACGCTTCAAATGCTTCTTTATCAGAGAAGAGCAAACAATTGATATTCGAAAACAATAAAGGTCATTAGGTGCCGATTCTGGACTGTGTGATAGATGGGTTGAGTGATTTATTTATTTAGGTTTCGACTGCTCAAAAATTCACTTATTTGTCAAGATGTACTGTTATGATGAAGAATAATTCATCTTCTGAGGTTTTTTAAAAAATCTTCGCAAAAACTTCCGGCAAACAATTGTTCCTGTATTACTCAGAACTTGCACTTTGTGCTGCTTAATTGAAACAGTAGCCACATGAAACTTCTTCAAAAAAAAAAAACAATTTACCATTTGCTTCTTTCATGAACAAATTTTGCTAGATTTAGATCGTCTTAGAATAACCACAAGGTAGTCGTTTACTGTAATGTTTCTGGCTCTTATACATATACCCAAGTTTTGTATTGTTGGAATAGGATTTTTTTTTTGGTCCCAGACTAGGGTTTGCAAAAAACCGTGAAAATGAGAAACCGCGGTTTCGGTTTTAAAACACCCAAAACCGGCCGGTTTCGGTTCGGTTTTCGGTTTTTTAAATAAAACTATTTCAGTTTAAATTTGTAGGAAAATTTAGATAACTACATTAAAACATATTATAATTTAATATTAAAATTCAGGAAAATAATTCAGGTTTTTTAAATATGAGGGATTTCTTAAATAAGTCTTGTTTCTTTAGGAGAAACTGCAGAGCCCCTTTAGCGTGAATAATATTTGTATCCGAGCGACAAATTGCTTCAATAGTAATTTTTACAAATAGCAACGATTTTAAAGAATTTACAATTTCGAAGTCGATAGAATGAAGCAAATCTAAGGTCGACAGCATTTCTAAACTCTCATGAATACTTTGTTTTAGAAGCAGAAATCTAAAAGTAAACTTAATTCACAATTATGATGCTTTTTAACGCTTGTTTGTAAAATATTATAACGAACTGACGAATTTTTGAAATACCGAACAGTTTTTCTTACAGCCTTTAGGTTCAAATTTATATGGGCAATCTGTTTTAAATGAGTCAAAGTTTCATCGTCGCCGTCATCAAAATTGATTTTCAGATACAAATTTGATATTAGCTGCTGCTCCATCTATAGTTGATGCTGCGATGTTTGTATCAAGTGAAATATTAAACTCCATTAGCCTTTGTCTAATGGTTTCTTGCGTTTGCTTGAAATTATACGTTCCTAAAATACGTGAATATTTACGTTCATATACCGTCTTCCCCTTACCTGTCCATTCGTCCATTGTAAACACCTTTTGCTTGTTTCATTCATCTACTTTATTAACCCTGGAACGTCATCCTTATTTTACATACACTAACGTCATCCTTCGTCATTTTGACTACGTATACTTCAATAGACTATAAAACTCTTCGTGAGCAAAAATGGATACCAAAATAGTTTTCTTATGTATTAATAGACTCTTTTTAATAGATTGTTAAAGAAATTCATTTGTTTATTTCTTAATTATTAATAAAAACTTAACATATTATAGCCCTCTTTTTTTGTTTTAATTTGAAAATAAAATTTTCCGTATTCATTTTGACGAAGGATGACGTTCTAGGGTTAAATAGACAAATTACTTGCAAATTTATGATAAGCTAATGTTATTTCTGAATAATATCAACAAAAAATTATGAAAAATAAATAGCTAAAACTGCGGTTTTTTCTACGGTTTTCGGTTTCGGTTTTGAGGCATAAAAAACCGAGGTTTCGGTTTCGGTCAAAACCGAACTGCAAACCCTATCCCAGACCATCACCCTCAAAATGTGTCATAGTGTAAGTTACAATATAGTGACCCTTATATATTATTATATAAGTATTATAGTATTATTTAGATTATCCTTAAAGTATACTACATAAATGTTTCTGAAATATTTTGAATTTTGATTACCGAATCGCCATTACCGAATTGCTTCAAATTTTTTACATTAATTCGCCGCATTCAATATAGCTCGAAATGTAAAGTATTTCAGAAACATTTGTGTAGTATACTTTAAGGATAATCTAAATAATGCTAATTAAAACAATTAAAATGATACGAAAAAGTATATAACACATACAAGTAGTCCTAAGAAAAAAATTAGACTAAAGATATTTATGATGGAAGGGCTAAGTGGTTAAAATCCATCCGTTTAGAAAATTCAAAACTATTTTCAAGCAATTGTAATTTTATGCTACTCGCTTAACAATTACATCATATTTTTCGCTAAATATATAAGAGTAATTATTCATCATCCATTTTGAACCCAAAACTGCTACAAATTAAGCGCTTTAACCTGGAATAAACAACTAAAGCATGGAAAGCGCTGTTCATTTCAATTCAAATAATGAATGATTTTGGAGGATTCCAAGTATTTAGTAAAGATATTAAAATTCAAGTCTAATTTTGTATTTATTAACCCTTTGCAACTAAGGTGATTATCGCAATTCTAGTCTGGTAGTCAACCACCATTTCCATGGGTTATATTTTCCAAGATCCGTTTTTGGAAACTAACAAAATTCCTTTTTAACTCCTAACAAAATTTTGTGTTTTTATGTTATTTATTGCCATGACATTTGGTTTCTGTACAAAAATTTGACACTGTTGGTATCTTCTACACCACACATCAGTCGCCAAGGGTTAAACACTAATGGTGTCTAAATTTGTTTATTCTAATGTATTGAAACCCCATAACAAATATGTGGCTTTTGCTAAAAATGTTTGGAAATTTGATTATTTCCATAACGCTCGCATTTATGTAGATTAAACTGGAAAATAATTTGTAAGCCACTAAATACATACGAAGTTAAATATTCTTGTTTTATTTTCAAATAATGGACAGAAATTTAAAACAGAATATAGAAATTATAGACTAGCATTTAATTAATACTTTTCTGTTCAAATTTTAAATGAAACAAAAGTTTAGAGCAAATGTGTTATTTTGAAATTTTCTAAAGTTGTTTTAGGTTACAAATTTTGTTTTCTAATTTTGGTTTTTATGTTATGAAAATTTAAAAAACATTTTTGGGAAATAAGTTTCGATTCAAAGGAATTATTCGCACTTTATTCCAGCCCATTAAATTTATTTATTAATGTATAGATAATTAGCTTCTCGACACGTTTTGATAGTTGGTTAGGCCGAAATCGTCTACTTTTAGACGAATCGATTTTCGTTCATAAAAACCCACTGTTCCTTGCTTAAAACAAAGTATACAAAGTTCAATCTATCAAAGGAATCCCAAAATTACCATAAATTGTATGATTATTTTAAAACATACATACATACATACATATATGATGTGTTAACTTACACATCCATAGTCAATTTTCTGTTTTTCTTGCCATTTAATTGTGTTACAGTAGTTGTTATTTTGTTAATGTGTTTATGAAAGATATAGAGTATGTGTGAGAAAGTATTTTGTACTAAATATGGCGTCATCCACATTTCCTATTGTTTTTACTCATTCGTATTCCTTCTGTTGTCATTGTTTTTTACAACATCAGCTTTCAATTGCATTTTGTGGCAGGACAATAAGTGTAAATTGTATGAATATGAAAGTGTATCTACTATTCAAAACATTTGTTCATACGTGCAACCAACCTCAAACCCAACAGAAACGGACTATACTAACAAACATGCAACCATTCAAAAACAAATGGTCAAAGAGAACAATTACCAGATACTTAAAAACCGGCCAAGAGTCTTAAAATGTTGCTGTTGTTGTTGTTGCCAAAACAATGGTAAAATTGTCGTTGCTGTTCTTATTTTCTCTGTTGCCTTGGTTGCTGCTTTTTAATCTTGGTATTTTGTGGAAATTAGTAGCAACTGAAATTAACTTCAATAAAAAGATACGTTCATAAACATTTCATTCAGGATTTCATTGTGTTGCATCTGCAGCTACTTACTGTGGCTTATTCATCCCATTGTGTTAAAACTATGTAACTCCTTTGTTTGAGTTACAGAATGTTTTCGATCTTTCATTCTAATAAAAGTTGAAACAATTGTAATGCAGAACATTATTCTAAAGTTCTTTTCCATTCATGTTTAATATTATTTTCCCTGTAGCAACTTTGGCAACTACTTGACACACATAAGTCCCTTTATATCTAAAAGCCCGATAGCTCTAAAGGGAGTCATAAGAAGGAAGATGGAACTAAACTAGAACAAAACTAGAACATAACTAGAACAGAACTAGAACAGAACTAGAACAGAACTAGAACAGAACTAGAACAGAACTAGAACAGAACTAGAACAGAACTAGAACAGAACTAGAACAGAACTAGATCAGAACTAGAACAGAACTAGAACAGAACTAGAACAGAACTAGAACAGAACTAGAACAGAGCTAGAACAGAACTAGAACAGAACTAGAACAGAACTAGAACAGAACTAGAACAGAACTAGAACAGAACTAGAACAGAACTAGAACAGAACTAGAACAGAACTAGAACAGAACTAGAACAGAACTAGAACAGAACTAGAACAGAACTAGAACAGAACTAGAACAGAACTAGAACAGAACTAGAACAGAACTAGAACAGAACTAGAACAGAACTAGAACAGAACTAGAACAGAACTAGAACAGAACTAGAACAGAACTAGAACAGAACTAGAACAGAACTAGAACAGAACTAGAACAGAACTAGAACAGAACTAGAACAGAACTAGAACAGAACTAGAACAGAACTAGAACAGAACTAGAACAGAACTAGAACAGAACTAGAACAGAACTAGAACAGAACTAGAACAGAACTAGAACAGAACTAGAACAGAACTAGAACAGAACTAGAACAGAACTAGAACAGAACTAGAACAGAACTAGAACAGAACTAGAACAGAACTAGAACAGAACTAGAACAGAACTAGAACAGAACTAGAACAGAACTAGAACAGAACTAGAACAGAACTAGAACAGAACTAGAACAGAACTAGAACAGAACTAGAACAGAACTAGAACAGAACTAGAACAGAACTAGAACAGAACTAGAACAGAACTAGAACAGAACTAGAACAGAACTAGAACAGAACTAGAACAGAACTAGAACAGAACTAGAACAGAACTAGAACAGAACTAGAACAGAACTAGAACAGAACTAGAACAGAACTAGAACAGAACTAGAACAGAACTAGAACAGAACTAGAACAGAACTAGAACAGAACTAGAACAGAACTAGAACAGAACTAGAACAGAACTAGAACAGAACTAGAACAGAACTAGAACAGAACTAGAACAGAACTAGAACAGAACTAGAACAGAACTAGAACAGAACTAGAACAGAACTAGAACAGAACTAGAACAGAACTAGAACAGAACTAGAACAGAACTAGAACAGAACTAGAACAGAACTAGAACAGAACTAGAACAGAACTAGAACAGAACTAGAACAGAACTAGAACAGAACTAGAACAGAACTAGAACAGAACTAGAACAGAACTAGAACAGAACTAGAACAGAACTAGAACAGAACTAGAACAGAACTAGAACAGAACTAGAACAGAACTAGAACAGAACTAGAACAGAACTAGAACAGAACTAGAACAGAACTAGAACAGAACTAGAACAGAACTAGAACAGAACTAGAACAGAACTAGAACAGAACTAGAACAGAACTAGAACAGAACTAGAACAGAACTAGAACAGAACTAGAACAGAACTAGAACAGAACTAGAACAGAACTAGAACAGAACTAGAACAGAACTAGAACAGAACTAGAACAGAACTAGAACAGAACTAGAACAGAACTAGAACAGAACTAGAACAGAACTAGAACAGAACTAGAACAGAACTAGAACAGAACTAGAACAGAACTAGAACAGAACTAGAACAGAACTAGAACAGAACTAGAACAGAACTAGAACAGAACTAGAACAGAACTAGAACAGAACTAGAACAGAACTAGAACAGAACTAGAACAGAACTAGAACAGAACTAGAACAGAACTAGAACAGAACTAGAACAGAACTAGAACAGAACTAGAACAGAACTAGAACAGAACTAGAACAGAACTAGAACAGAACTAGAACAGAACTAGAACAGAACTAGAACAGAACTAGAACAGAACTAGAACAGAACTAGAACAGAACTAGAACAGAACTAGAACAGAACTAGAACAGAACTAGAACAGAACTAGAACAGAACTAGAACAGAACTAGAACAGAACTAGAACAGAACTAGAACAGAACTAGAACAGAACTAGAACAGAACTAGAACAGAACTAGAACAGAACTAGAACAGAACTAGAACAGAACTAGAACAGAACTAGAACAGAACTAGAACAGAACTAGAACAGAACTAGAACAGAACTAGAACAGAACTAGAACAGAACTAGAACAGAACTAGAACAGAACTAGAACAGAACTAGAACAGAACTAGAACAGAACTAGAACAGAACTAGAACAGAACTAGAACAGAACTAGAACAGAACTAGAACAGAACTAGAACAGAACTAGAACAGAACTAGAACAGAACTAGAACAGAACTAGAACAGAACTAGAACAGAACTAGAACAGAACTAGAACAGAACTAGAACAGAACTAGAACAGAACTAGAACAGAACTAGAACAGAACTAGAACAGAACTAGAACAGAACTAGAACAGAACTAGAACAGAACTAGAACAGAACTAGAACAGAACTAGAACAGAACTAGAACAGAACTAGAACAGAACTAGAACAGAACTAGAACAGAACTAGAACAGAACTAGAACAGAACTAGAACAGAACTAGAACAGAACTAGAACAGAACTAGAACAGAACTAGAACAGAACTAGAACAGAACTAGAACAGAATTTGATTTGATATTCCCCGTAAACTACTGGGTTCAATCGCGGTACTTACGAGTGCGTATTTGGTTTCACTTATTCTTCTCTATTGTCTGTGCAACTTGTTCAGTTGCCATTATACCACAAACAAGCAATTGCGAATATTTTTTCGGGAGGGAACATATTTTTTTACTTCATGTCTCTTTATTTTGGTTTCATTAAAAACCTTTATGCATTTATATTTTGTTGGTGGTGGTAAAAAACTACATAATAGGTTTTCATATACAAACAAAATATATATTAGAGTGTCCCACAAAATAAATTATAACTATTTCTTGTTTGAAAGAGAAAGCCCCCTCACTTTCAGTTGATTTAATTTACATTTTCGCATATTGAAAAATCTTTATGCAAAGAACTTTAATCACTAAATTAAGGATTTTTATGTTCTTGTTTAAAAGGGTTTTTTATTATTTGAACAGAGTAAAGGTATCCTCAAAAAAATCCGTTTCGCAATACTTCATCACCCAATTTAAGTATTGTTCAATCTATCTGCAATTGGCTAAATTGAAATGTTCAATGAAAATCGAAGAAAAATAGTCATTACACGAATTTACTCGCTGTAGTTGCAACTCAGTGAATCAATACCACATGGTCTACTGCACATGTAAACAGGAATAACGTGTAAAGTAGGAAATTTTCTATTAATGAAATCCCAATGTAGAAGATTAACATGTTGCAACAAAAAAAAAAAAACAAAAAAAAGAACTGTGAGAATACAAACATTTTTGCGTAACGAGGGTAACCCTTCATTTTTAGTAATCCAAATCGCCGCATCGGTATCGAGATCTAAAACTTAGACTTTTAAAAAAATTTCATTTTAAAATTTTTTCTATAGAAAAAATTTCATTTTAAAATTTTTTCTATAGAAAAAATTTCATTATAAAATTTTTTCTATAGAAAAAATTTCATTATAAAATTTTTTCTATAGAAAAAATTTCATTATAAAATTTTTTCTATAGAAAAAATTTCATTATAAAATTTTTTCTATAGAAAAAATTTCATTATAAAATTTTTTCTATAGAAAAAATTTCATTATAAAATTTTTTCTATAGAAAAAATTTCATTATAAAATTTTTTCTATAGAAAAAATTTCATTATAAAATTTTTTCTATAGAAAAAATTTCATTATAAAATTTTTTCCATAGAAAAAATTTCATTATAAAATTTTTTCTATAGAAAAAATTTCATTATAAAATTTTTTCTATAGAAAAAATTTCATTATAAAATTTTTTCTATAGAAAAAATTTCATTATAAAATTTTTTCTATAGAAAAAATTTCATTATAAAATTTTTTCTATAGAAAAAATTTCATTATAAAATTTTTTCTATAGAAAAAATTTCATTATAAAATTTTTTCTATAGAAAAAATTTCATTATAAAATTTTTTCTATAGAAAAAATTTCATTATAAAATTTTTTCTATAGAAAAAATTTCATTATAAAATTTTTTCTATAGAAAAAATTTAGTTATAAAATTTTTTCTATAAAAAAAAATTTCATTATAAAATTTTTCCTATAGAAAAAATTTCGTTATAAAATTTTTTCTATAGAAAAAATTTCATTATAAAATTTTTTCTATAGAAAAAATTTCATTATAAAATTTTTTCTATAGAAAAAATTTCATTATAAAATTTTTTCTATAGAAAAAATTTCATTATAAAATTTTTTCTATAGAAAAAATTTCGTTATAAAATTTTTTCTATAGAAAAAATTTCATTTTAAAATTTTTTCTATAGAAAAAATTTCATTATAAAATTTTTTCTATAGAAAAAATTTCATTATAAAATTTTTTCTATAGAAAAAATTTCATTATAAAATTTTTTCTATAGAAAAAATTTCATTATAAAATTTTTTCTATAGAAAAAATTTCATTATAAAATTTTTTCTATAGAAAAAATTTCATTATAAAATTTTTTCTATAGAAAAAATTTCATTATAAAATTTTTTCTATAGAAAAAATTTCATTATAAAATTTTTTCTATAGAAAAAATTTCATTATAAAATTTTTTCTATAGAAAAAATTTCATTATAAAATTTTTTCTATAGAAAAAATTTCATTATAAAATTTTTTCTATAGAAAAAATTTCATTATAAAATTTTTTCTATAGAAAAAATTTCATTATAAAATTTTTTTTTTTTTTGTAGTTGCAACTCAGTGAATCAATACCACATGGTCTACTGCACATGTAAACAGGAATAACGTGTAAAGTAGGAAATTTTCTATTAATGAAATCCCAATGTAGAAGATTAACATGTTGCAACAAAAAAAAAAAACAAAAAAAAGAACTGTGAGAATACAAACATTTTTGCGTAACGAGGGTAACCCTTCATTTTTAGTAATCCAAATCGCCGCATCGGTATCGAGATCTAAAACTTAGACTTTTAAAAAAATTTCATTTTAAAATTTTTTCTATAGAAAAAATTTCATTTTAAAATTTTTTCTATAGAAAAAATTTCATTATAAAATTTTTTCTATAGAAAAAATTTCATTATAAAATTTTTTCTATAGAAAAAATTTCATTATAAAATTTTTTCTATAGAAAAAATTTCATTATAAAATTTTTTCTATAGAAAAAATTTCATTATAAAATTTTTTCTATAGAAAAAATTTCATTATAAAATTTTTTCTATAGAAAAAATTTCATTATAAAATTTTTTCTATAGAAAAAATTTCATTATAAAATTTTTTCCATAGAAAAAATTTCATTATAAAATTTTTTCTATAGAAAAAATTTCATTATAAAATTTTTTCTATAGAAAAAATTTCATTATAAAATTTTTTCTATAGAAAAAATTTCATTATAAAATTTTTTCTATAGAAAAAATTTCATTATAAAATTTTTTCTATAGAAAAAATTTCATTATAAAATTTTTTCTATAGAAAAAATTTCATTATAAAATTTTTTCTATAGAAAAAATTTAGTTATAAAATTTTTTCTATAAAAAAAAATTTCATTATAAAATTTTTCCTATAGAAAAAATTTCGTTATAAAATTTTTTCTATAGAAAAAATTTCATTATAAAATTTTTTCTATAGAAAAAATTTCATTATAAAATTTTTTCTATAGAAAAAATTTCATTATAAAATTTTTTCTATAGAAAAAATTTCGTTATAAAATTTTTTCTATAGAAAAAATTTCATTTTAAAATTTTTTCTATAGAAAAAATTTCATTATAAAATTTTTTCTATAGAAAAAATTTCATTATAAAATTTTTTCTATAGAAAAAATTTCATTATAAAATTTTTTCTATAGAAAAAATTTCATTATAAAATTTTTTCTATAGAAAAAATTTCATTATAAAATTTTTTCTATAGAAAAAATTTCATTATAAAATTTTTTCTATAGAAAAAATTTCATTATAAAATTTTTTCTATAGAAAAAATTTCATTATAAAATTTTTTCTATAGAAAAAATTTCATTATAAAATTTTTTCTATAGAAAAAATTTCATTATAAAATTTTTTCCTATAGACAAATTTTCATTATAAAATTTTTGCTATAGAAAAATTTTAATTAAAACTTTGCTATATACAAATTTTAATTATAAACTTTTTTGTATAGAAAAAATTTTATTATACAATTTTTTCTATAGAAAAATTTTCATTATGAATTTTTTCTATAGAAAAATTTTCTTTATAAATTTTTCTCTATTATGTTGAATTTGTTTAGAACGATATCGAATGCGAAAATTTGGCCCCTGGAAAGTTTCTAAGTTACAAGTATTTCACTGTTTTTTATAAAAACTATTTTAAGGGACAGTCTATGTATTTATTTAACATGAATGTAAAATTTTTTTTTGCAAAACAAAAACAAGCGGAAATACTTACCATTAAGTACATGAACACGTACGCTGGCAACATCTGCATTTGAAGGTGCACACGAATATTTGCCAGAATCGGCCAAATCGGCATTTTGTATCAGCAGAAATGATGTTGTTACATCGCCTTTCTCTGTTATAACCGAAACACCACCTCTTGATGAATCATAATTAATGACCTGTAAATTAAAATGGAAATCAGACTGAGGGACAAGTAATGCATTCATCATTGTCACGGTGAATAGTGACTTCTTTTCAAAAAAAAAAAAAAAAAAAAAACAGAAAATTTTTGAACATTTAACTAAAAAAATTTAAGCAATATGAAAAATTAAAAAAAAGTATTTAACTAAAGTTCCCAAAATTCACTTAGTCATAAATTTAAAAATTTCTTAACTTTTTGTTCTTAAACAAATTTTTTTCATAAATATTTTAAACTTTGCTCCAACTTTTAATATTAAAACGAAACCCTTTTACTTAACGTTCAAATTTTTAATAATTTTTGTAACATTTCAATTGTGTTGGAAAACTTTGTCGAAATCCATTAAATAATGAAAAATTTTTTTTCTTCTTAATTTCGCTTTAAATGGCATTGACAAAGTAAAAGTTATTCCACAAATACTAGAGCAGCAGCATAAAGTTATTAAAATTACATATTATTCCAAGGAATAATAAGAATTTTGCAGGAGTTTTATATTATAGAAAGTAATGACAAACTTATTGCTAAGTAATGGCGGGGAAACAAAATCTGAAATCTGAAAACTGATTATTCTGGAGAAATTATGGTATAAAGATTTATAATAACTCTTTTTTGTTGTGGTTTTAATACCGAATAAAAATGAAGCATACACTTAGGATGTATAATAAATGGCAAAATTCATACGGAGCGTATGATTAACGTATGATTAATAGTGTTTTTTGGCAACTACTGTTTACTAGAGCGACACGAAAACAAAAATTGCAACCCTCTAAAAATGAATTTTGATCCAATCTAGTCAGTTCAAAACTTTCTATATATATAGGAAATTTTAAAAATTTTCTATTTTTATAGAAAATGTTTTTAAATTTTCTATTTTTATATCAAAATTTTTAAAATTTTCTATTTTTATAGGAAACCTTTTAAATATTATTTTTTTATAGAAAATTTTTAAAGTTTTATATTTTTATAGGATATATTTAAAATTTTCAATTTTTAAAGCAAATTTTTCAAAAATTTTCTATTTTTATAGGAAGTTTACAAAATTTTATATTTTTATATAAAATTTTCAAAATTTTTTATTTTTATAGGAAATTTTAAGAAATTTTATACTCTTATAGGAAATTTCAAAATTTTTAATTTTTATAGGAAATTTTCGAAATTTTATATTTTTATAAAAAATTTGATATTTTTATATCAAATTTTTAAAATTTCCTATTTTTAAAGGAAATTTTTAAAATTTCCTATTTTCATAGGAAATTTTCAAAATTTCCTATTTTTATAGAAATTTTTTAAAATTTCCTGTTTTTATAGGAAATTTTCAAAATTTCCTGTTTTTATAGGAAATTTTCAAAATTTTCTATTTTTATAGGAAATTTTCAAAATTTTCTATTATTATAGAATTTATTTTTATAGGATATTTTCAGTATTTCATATAAAAACAGAAAATTTTAAAAATATTCTGTTTTTATATGAAACTTTCAAAATTTCCTATTTTTATATGAAATTTTCAAAATTTCCTACTTTTATATGAAATTTTCAAAATTTCCTATTTTTAAACGAAGTTTTCAAAATTTCCTATTTTTATAGGAAATTTTCAAAATTTCCTATTTTTATAGGAAATTTTCAAAATTTCCTATTTTTATAGGAAATTTTCAAAATTTCCTATTTTTATAGGAAATTTTCAAAATTTCCTATTTTTATAGGAAATTTTCAAAATTTCCTATTTTTATAGGAAATTTTCAAAATTTCCTATTTTTATAGGAAATTTTCAAAATTTCCTATTTTTATAGGAAATTTTCAAAATTTCCTATTTTTATAGGAAATTTTCAAAATTTCCTATTTTTATAGGAAATTTTCAAAATTTCCTATTTTTATAGGAAATTTTCAAAATTTCCTATTTTTATAGGAAATTTTCAAAATTTCCTATTTTTATAGGAAATTTTCAAAATTTCCTATTTTTATAGGAAATTTTCAAAATTTCCTATTTTTATAGGAAATTTTCAATATTTCCTATTTTTATAGGAATTTTTCAAAATTTCCTATTTTTATAGGAAATTTTCAAAATTTCCTATTTTGATAGGAAATTTTCAAAATTTCCTATTTTTATAGGAAATTTTCAAAATTTCCTATTTTTATAGGAAATTTTCAAAATTTCCTATTTTTATAGGAAATTTTCAAAATTTCCTATTTTTATAGGAAATTTTCGAAATTTCCTATTTTTATAGGAAGTTTTCAAACTTTCCTATTTTTATAGGAAATTTTCAAAATTTCCTATTTTTATAGGAAATTTTCAAAATTTCCTACTTTTATAGGAAATTTTCAAAATTTCCTATTTTTATAGGAAATTTTCAAAATTTCCTATTTTATAGGAAATTTTTAAAATTTCCTATTTTTATAGGAAATTTTCAAAATTTCCTATTTTTATAGGAAATTTTCAAAATTTCCTATTTTTATAGGAAATTTTCAAAATTTCCTATTTTTATAGGAAATTTTCAAAATTTCCTATTTTTATACGAAATTTTCAAAATTTCCTATTTTTATAGGAAATTTTCAAAATTTCCTATTTTTATAGGAAATTTTCAAAATTTCCTATTTTTATAGGAAATTTTCAAAATTTCCTATTTTTATAGGAAATTTTCAAAATTTCCTATTTTTATAGGAAATTTTCAAAATTTCCTATTTTTATAGGAAATTTTCAAAATTTCCTATTTTTATAGGAAATTTTCAAAATTTCCTATTTTTATAGGAAATTTTCAAAATTTCCTATTTTTATAGGAAATTTTCAAAATTTCCTATAAAAATAGGAAATTTTCAAAATTTCCTATTTTTATAGGAAATTTTCAAAATTTCCTATTTTTATAGGAAATTTTCAAAATTTCCTATTTTTATAGGAAATTTTCAAAATTTCCTATTTTTATAGGAAATTTTCAAAATTTCCTATTTTTATAGGAAATTTTCAAAATTTCCTATTTTTATAGGAAATTTTCAAAATTTCCTATTTTTATAGGAAATTTTCAAAATTTCCTATTTTTATAGGAAATTTTCAAAATTTCCTATTTTTATAGAAAATTTTCAAAATTTCCTATTTTTATAGGAAATTTTCAAGATTTCCTATTTTTATAGGAAATTTTCAAAATTTCCTATTTTTATAGGAAATTTTCAAAATTTCCTATTTTTATAGGAAATTTTCAAAATTTCCTATTTTTATAGGAAATTTTCAAAATTTCCTATTTTTATAGGAAATTTTCAAAATTTCCTATTTTTATAGGAAATTTTCAAAATTTCCTATTTTTATAGGAAATTTTCAAAATTTCCTATTTTTATAGGAAATTTTCAAAATTTCCTATTTTTATAGGAAATTTTCAAAATTTCCTATTTTTATAGGATATTTTCAAAATTTCCTATTTTTATAGGAAATTTTCAAAATTTCCTATTTTTATAGGAAATTTTCAAAATTTCCTATTTTTATAGGAAATTTTCAAAATTTCCTATTTTTATAGGAAATTTTCAAAATTTCCTATTTTTATAGGAAATTTTCAAAATTTCCTATTTTTATAGGAAATTTTCAAAATTTCCTATTTTTATAGGAAATTTTCAAAATTTCCTATTTTTATAGGAAATTTTCAAAATTTCCTATTTTTATAGGAAATTTTCAAAATTTCCTATTTTTATAGGAAATTTTCAAAATTTCCTATTTTTATAGGAAATTTTCAAAATTTCCTATTTTTATAGGAAATTTTCAAAATTTCCTATTTTTATAGGAAATTTTCAAAATTTCCTATTTTTATAGGAAATTTTCAAAATTTCCTATTTTTATAGGAAATTTTCAAAATTTCCTATTTTTATAGGAAATTTTCAAAATTTCCTATTTTTATAGGAAATTTTCAAAATTTCCTATTTTTATAGGAAATTTTCAAAATTTCCTATTTTTATAGGAAATTTTCAAAATTTCCTATTTTTATAGGAAATTTTCAAAATTTCCTATTTTTATAGGAAATTTTCAAAATTTCCTATTTTTATAGGAAATTTTCAAAATTTCCTTTTTTTATTGGGAATTTTCAATATTTCCTATTTTTATAGGGAATTTTCAAAATTTCCTATTTTTTTATAGGTAATTTTCAAAATTTCCTATTTTTATAGGGAATTTTCAAAATTTCCTATTTTTATAGGGAATTTTCAAAATTTCCTATTTTTATAGGGAATTTTCAAAATTTCCTATTTTTGTAGGGAATTTTCAAAATTTCCTATTTTTGTAGGGAATTTTCAAAATTTCCTATTTTTGTAGGGAATTTTCAAAATTTCCTATTTTTATAGGGAATTTTCAAAATTTCCTATTTTTATAGGGAATTTTCAAAATTTCCTATTTTTATAGGAAAAATTCAAAATTTCCTATTTCTACAGGAAATTTGTCAAAAATTTCCTATTTTTATAGAAAGTTTTTAGGAAATTTTCAAAATTTTAAATGTTTTTAGGAAATTTTTCAAAAAAATTCTATTTTTTAGAACATTTTTTTTTTAAATTTTCTTTTTTTATATTCAATAGTTTTCTATTTTTATAGAAAATTTTCCAAAAATTTTCTATATTTATAGGAATTTTTTTCAAAATTTTCTATCTCTATAAGAAATTTTTCAAAAATTTTCTATTTCTATAGGAAATTTTTCAAAAATTTTCTATGTTTATAGGAAATTCGTCAAAAATTGACTATTTTTATACGAAATTTTTTAAAAGTTTTATATTTTTATATAAAGTTTTCAAAAATTTTCTATATTAATAGGAAATATAAATATTTTCTATTTCTGTAGGAAATTTTTCAAAAATTTTCTATTTCTATAGGAATTTTTTCAAGAAATGTTTATTTTTGTAGGATTTTTTTCAAAAATTTTCCATTTTTATAGGAAATTTCTCAAAAATTTTCTATTTTTATAGAAAATTTTTTAAAAGTTTTCTATTTTCATAGGAAATTTGTCAAAAATTGACTATTTTTATACGAAAATTTTCAAAAATTTTCTATTTTTTTAGGAAATT
Organism: Stomorhina lunata; assembly: GCA_933228675.1. Taxonomy (NCBI): domain Eukaryota; kingdom Metazoa; phylum Arthropoda; class Insecta; order Diptera; family Rhiniidae; genus Stomorhina; species Stomorhina lunata. The sequence continues at coordinate 47,202 of CAKOFX010000005.1, read as the reverse complement.
TTCAAAAAATTTTTATTTTTATAGGAAATTTTCAAAATTTTCTATTTTTATAGGAAATTTTAAAAATGTAATGTTTTTATAGGAAATTTTAAAAATTTTAAATTTTTATAGGAAAATTCCAAATTTTTAAAATTTTATAAAAATTTTTTATTTAAGGATAAATAAAGTTTCCTTTTTAAATAGAGGAAACTTTAATTTGACTTTGTTGCTGGGACAAAATTTTCTACATCCGGTTAAGTGTACGTTCCTTAATAGTTGCTTTTTACTAGTACAGCATGCTACCGTTCCTACATGAATTTTGTTGTATTTTTACAACATTTACAAATCGATAAAACTGAAAACAATAAAAAATATGTTGTAAACTAAAGTTTAAAGTATAAATAAAACTACACTAACTAGTAATAAAAAACAAAAATTTAACAGTTGTTAAATAAAATAAATTACAATACATTTTAATTACCTCCTCGTGATGATACCAAAATATATAGGCTGGTGGTTCCGGACTAAATTTAACTGTACATGTTAGATTTATTGTGCTGCCTTTGTCGACATGAAGGTCGGGTCCACCAAGGATCGTTGCCGTTGGCACTGTTGACACATAAATGGCAATTTTTATTGTTAAAAAATAAAGAAATACATTTTATAGATGAAGTTTTTGTTGATTTTTTTGTTTTTGTTGTTGTTTTCATTATTGTTGTCATGTTTATGTAACCATATCCATCCATCCGTTTATGTAGACACATCAACAAACAAACGCAGCAACCGAATCAGCAGAAGCAGGGGCAGGAACATTAAATGAAATATACAAAGAAACCAAAAAAAATATGGAACCAGAGAATGAGTGAATGTATAAGTAAGTAAATATATTATAGCAGTTTTTGTATGTAAATGGTTTTGAGTAAATGTTTAACATCTGGGTGTGGCAAAAAGTTCATAATACGTATATGCAAAAAAAAAATAAGAAAAAAAAGTCTAAAAATATAGAGTCATTCACAATGAATCTGAGGAAAAAAACGGTAATAAAACTTCAGACTGACTGATTTGATACGACTACAGACGTTCAAATGGAAAGAATTAATAAAGCAAAAACAATGCAAAAAAGACATAACCAAAGGGATGTTAGAGACCATTATGTTTTTCGGAGTAAACATGACTAAAACCTCAACAATCGCAAAATTTATGAATGTTTTAAGGAGGCCGGGATGAATGGGCAAACTATGAATAACGCACAGTGGGGGATTTTTTAAAATAAATAGCAAGGTGTAACATTGAGACCCTATGCTATACTGGGAGTCAAGTACAACAGAAGAAGAATATTACACGTGAATTAGTAAGGAGTAATTGAGTTAATTTTTTCAAAAATTTCCTACAAATTTTTTAAAAATTGTAAAAATTTTCCTATAAAATTTCAAAATTTTTAAAAATTTTCTATAAACAATTTTGAAAGTTTTTTTTTTTTTTAATTTTGTATTTCTTAAGGAAATTTTTCAAAAATGTTCTATTTTTAAGGGAAAATTTTCAAAAATTTTCTATTTTTATAGGAAATTTTTCAAAAATTTTCTATTTTTATAGGAAATTTTCTATTTTTATAGGAAATTTTTCAAAAATTTTCTATTTTTATAAAAAATTTTTCAAAAATTTTCTATTTCTATAGGAAATTTTTCAAAAATTTTCTATTTCTACAGGAAATTTTTCAAAAATTTTCTATTTCTATGGGAAATTTTTCAAAAATTTTCTATTTTTATAGGAAATTTTTCAAAAATTTTCTATTTTTATAGGAAATTTTTCAAAAATTTTCTATTTCTATAGGAAATTTTTCAAAAATTTTCTATTTCTATAGGAAATTTTTCAAAAATTTTCTATTTCTATAGGAAATGTTTCAAAAATTTTATATTTTTATAGGAAATTTTTCAAAAATTTTATATTTTTATAAGAAATTTTTCAAAAATTTTCTATTTTTATAGGAAATTTTTCAAAAAATTTCCTTTTTATAGGAAATTTTTGAAAATTTTCTATTTTTATACGAAATTTTTAAAAATTTTCTATATTAATAGGAAATTTTTAAAATTTTCTATTTTAATAGGAAATTTTTAAAAATTTTCTATTTTTATAGGAAGTTTTTTAAAAATATAATTTTTTAAATATTTTTTAAAATTCTTTCTATTTTTATAGGAAATTTAAAAAAAACTGTTCTATTACTATAGGAAATTTTTCATACAATTTTTTATTTTAAAAAGAAATTTTCTATTTTAAAAGGAAATTTTTAAAAAATTTTCTATTTTTACAGGAAACTCTCTATTTTTATAAAAAATTTTCTATTTTTATAAGAAAATGTTTCAAAAATTTTATATTTTTTAGGAAATTTTTCAAAAATTTTTTATTTTTATAGGAAATTTTTAAAAAATTTTATATTTTTTAGGAAATTTTTCAAAAATTTTCTATTTTTATAGGAAATTTTTCAAAATTTTCATTTTTATAGGAAATTTTTTAAATATTTTCTATTTTTAAAGGAAGTTTTTTTCAAAAATTAACTATTTTTTAAAGAAATTTTTCAAAAATTTTCTATTTTTATAGAATGTTTTTGAAAAATTTACCATTTTTATAAGAATTTTTTTAAAAATTTCCTAATTATATAGAAAATTTTTAAAAAATTTTCTAATTTTATAGAAAATTTTTTAAAAATTTTCTATTTTTATAGAAAATTTTTAAAAAATTTTCTATTTTTATAGGAATTTAAAAAAAAAATTCTATTTTTATAGGAAGTTTTTAAAAAGTTTTCTATTTTTATAGAAAGTTTTTAAAAAAATTTCTATTTTTATAGGAAATTTTTAAAAAAATTTCTATTTTTATAGGAAATTTTTCAAAAATTTTCTATTTTATAGGAAATTTTTCGAAAATTTTCTATATTTATAGGAAATTATTCAAAAATTTTCTATTTTCAAAAATTTTCTTTTTTCAAAAATTTTCTTTTTTTATAGGAAATTTTTCAAAAATTTTCTATTTTTATCGGGTATGTTCTGCAAATCACTTCCACATGATTTTGAAATCACATGAAATTCAAAAAGGCTGCGATTTCTATAATTGGTAACATTTTCAGAGCATTTATCAATAACCTTCTAGACCTTCTTCATCTTAAGTGCACTGAGTTGTAAAATTGTCAAAATAATTTGTGAACAATGAATAATTCGACTTGGAAAATTAATGTGGTTTCAAAGTCATGTGGAAGTGATATGCAGAACATACCTGTATAGGAATTTTTTCAAAAATTTTCAATTTTTATAGGAAATTTTCAAAAATTTTCTATTTTTATAGGATTTTTTTCAAAAATTTTCAATTTTTATAGGAAATTTTTCAAAAATTTTCTATTTTTATAGGAAATTTTTCAAAAATTTTATATTTTTATAGGAAATTTTGCAAAAAAAATTATATTTTTATAGCAAATTTTTTAAAAAGTTTCTTTTTTTTATATTAAAGTTTTCAAAAATTTTCTATTTTTATAGGAAAATTTTCAAACTTCTTCTATTTTTATAGAAAATTTTTCAAAAATTTTCTTTTTGTATAGGAAGTATTTAAAAAAATTTCTTGTTTTATAGGAAATTTTTAAAAAATTTCTTATTTTATAGAAAATTAAAAAAAAATATCTATTTTTATAGAAAATTTCTTAAAAATTTTATATTTTTAAGGGAAATTTTTTAAAAATTTTCTATTTTTATAGGAAATTTTTTCAAAATTTTATTTATATAGGAAAGTTTTCAAAAATTTTCTATTTTTATAGGAAAGTTTTCAAAATGTTTCTATTTTTATAGGAAAGTTTTCAAAAATTTAATTTTTTAATAGGAAATTTTTCCAAACATTAATTTAAAAATAGTTTATATTTTTTTCTTCTACCCCATTGTGCAAATGTATACAGGAGTCTTAACAACGTACCAACTTATGTTTGTATTGGCCAAGAGTTGCTTGTTGATCTATAACGGGTAATTTATATGTTAAATATCTCTCAGCCAACTTGTTTAAACATCCATTAATTGTTCTTTTTACGTTTTAGCTGTTTACTATTGCACGCCGTTCCGTGTTTATAAACAATACTTGTAGTTGGTATTCTGAATGGTCTTTCGAAATGGTTTGGCAGTGAAAAATCTTAGCCTTAGTTTGACTCTTGAATAAATTACTCTGTACAAGTTGAAAACAGTAACTGAGGCACTTCCACTTAATAAATGGTGCCATCACTTTTCGCTTAAACCTTTTATGAATTAGACTCTTTGTTAGCTTGTAGTTTCAGTTAAATTTTCAATAGACAGATAAAGGGAGTTTTTCTTTATGTTTTCGATATGAAGAAATCTGAGTATAAATCAAGTGCAGGTATAAATCTAAAACATCATTTTAAAGTTTATTTGATAGCTTTAAAAGTTGTAGTTTTCAATTTGTAGTAAAAACAAAACTCATTGCATACTTTTAGGCCTAAACTAAACTTGCTTAGTGTGTTAGAATATAAGTATATTTTAACGTCTATGCGTTTTTCTAGATATCTTTCTATAACTTACCCACAACATTAAGATTTACAAAATAACTCCGCACCGGTTGAGTGGATATTTGACATTCATACATGCCAGCATCACGTTTTTGTGTCCATTTGATTTGCAGTGTCCAATCATCCGAATCGTGATGATGTGTTGCCTGAAAACGTAAATCTGATGTATATGTATAGGAGCCAACGGTTAGTATATGGATATCACGATGTCTTATCCAGGAGACCTGAAATAATGAGAATAGAAAAAAACGAAATTGACGTAAAGATAAATGTAGATTTGCTAAAGGTATAGTTGAAATTTTCTAAAAAGGAGATATGAGTTGGGTTGTTGTTGTTATGAGTTGAGTATATGATATAATGGATTTGACTTTTATAATCAAATGTTGTTGGTCTAAAATAAATTAAGTTGAAAAACTTTAGGGCGTGCTAAAATATGTTTAATATACGTTTATAAAATTTCTTTAATAAAACCGTTCAATTCAGTCAAAAAAACAGTTTCATTCAGTCAAAGAACCTTGTACAGTTTTTCAGAAAGTGAAAATCTAATTTCAAAAACAATTTTGTAAGAATATAGGATATTTTTAAAAAATTTAAAAATTTACTATCAAAATAGGAAATTTTTGAAAAATTTTCTATAAAAATTTCTAATAAAAATATTAATTTTTTGAAAAATTTCCTCTTTTTATAGGCAATTTTTTAAAATTATTCTATAAAAACAGTTAATTTTTGAAAAATTTCCTATAAAAATAGTAAATTTTTGAAAAATTTCCTATAAAAATAGTAAATTTTTGAAAAAATTCCTATAAAAATAGTAAATTTTTGAAAAAAATTCCTATAAAAATAGTAAATTTTTGAAAAATTTCCTATAAAAATAGTAAATTTTTGAAAAATTTCCTATAAAAATAGTAAATTTTTGAAAAATTTCCTATAAAAATAGTAAATTTTTGAAAAATTTCCTATAAAAATAGTAAATTTTTGAAAAATTTCCTATAAAAATAGTAAATTTTTGAAAAAATAGGAAATTTTTGAAAAATGTCCTATAAAAATAGTAAATTTTTGAAAAATTTCCTATAACAATAGTAAATTTTTGAAAAATTTCCTATAAAAATAGTAAATTTTTGAAAAATTTCCTATAAAAATAGTAAATTTTTGAAAAATTTCCTATAAAAATAGTAAATTTTTGAAAAATTTCCTATAAAAATAGTAAATTTTTGAAAAATTTCCTATAAAAATAGAAAATTTTTGAAAAATTTCCTACAAAAATAGGAAATTTTTGAAAAATTTCCTACAAAAATAGGAAATTTTTGAAAAATTTCCTATAAAAATAGAAAATTTTTGAAAAATTTCCTATAAAAATAGGAAATTTTTAAAAAATTTCCTGTAAAAATAGCAAATTTTTGAAAAATTTCCTATAAAAATAGGAAATTTTTGAAAAATTTCCTATAAAAATAAGAAATTTTTGAAAAATTTCCTATAAAAATAGGAAATTTTTGAAAAATTTCCTATAAAAATAGGAAATTTTTGAAAAATTTCCTATAAAACTAGGAAATTTTTGAAAAATTTCCTATAAAAATAGGAAATTTTTAAAAAATTTCCTATAAAAATGGGAATTTTTTTTAAAAAATTTTCTATAAAAATAGGAAATTTTTGAAAAATTTCCTATAAAAATAGGAAATTTTTGAAAAATTTCCTATAAAAATAGGAAATTTTTGAAAAATTTCCTATAAAAATAGGAAATTTTTGAAAAATTTCCTATAAAAATAGTAAATTTTTGAAAAATTTTCTATAAAAATAGTAAATTTTTGAAAAATTTCCTATAAAAATAGTAAATTTTTGAATAATTTCCTATAAAAATAGTAAATTTTTGAAAAATTTCCTATAAAAATAGTAAATTTTTGAAAAATTTCCTATAAAAATAGTAAATTTTTGAAAAATTTCCTATAAAAATAGTAAATTTTTGAAAAATTTCCTATAAAAATAGTAAATTTTTGAAAAATTTCCTATAAAAATAGAAAATTTTTGAAAAATTTCCTACAAAAATAGAAAATTTTTGAAAAATTTCCTACAAAAATAGGAAATTTTTGAAAAATTTCCTATAAAAATAGGAAATTTTTGAAAAATTTCCTATAAAAATAGGAAATTTTTGAAAAATTTCCTATAAAAATAGGAAATTTTTGAAAAATTTCCTATAAAAATAGGAAATTTTTGAAAAATTTCCTATAAAAATGGGAAATTTTTGAAAAATTTCCTATAAAAATGGGAAATTTTTGAAAAATTTCCTATAAAAATAGGAAATTTTTGAAAAATTTCCTATAAAAATAGGAAATTTTTGAAAAATTTCCTATAAAAATAGGAAATTTTTGAAAAATTTCCTATAAAAATAGGAAATTTTTGAAAAATTTCCTATAAAAATAGGAAATTTTTGAAAAATTTCCTATAAAAATAGGAAATTTTTGAAAAATTTCCTATAAAAATAGGAAATTTTTGAAAAATTTCCTATAAAAATAGGAAATTTTTGAAAAATTTCCTATAAAAATAGGAAATTTTTGAAAAATTTCCTATAAAAATAGGAAATTTTTGAAAAATTTCCTATAAAAATAGGAAATTTTTGAAAAATTTCCTATCAAAATAGGAAATTTTTGAAAAATTTCCTATAAAAGTAGGAAATTTTTAAAAAATTTCCTATAAAAATAGGAAATTTTTAAAAAATTTCCTATAATAGTAGGAAATTTTTAAAAAATTTCCTATAAAAATAGGAAATTTTTATAAAATTTCCTATAAAAATTGGAATTTTTTTAAAAAGTTTCCTATAAAAATAGGAATTTTTTTAAAAATTTTTTTATAAAAATAGCAAATTTTTGAAAAATTTTTTATAAAAGTGGCAATCTTTTGAAAAATTTCCCATAAAAATAGTAAATTTTTGAAAAATTTTCTATAAAAATAGTAAATTTTTGAAAAAATTCCTATAAAAATAGTTAATTTTATGAAAAATTTCCTATAAAAATAGTAAACTTTTGAAAAAATTCCTAAAAATTAGTAAATTTTTGAAAAATTTTCTATAAAAATAGTAAACTTTTAAAAATTTTCTATAAAAATAGTAAACTTTTTAAAAATTTTTGAAAAATTTTCTATAGAAATAGTAAATTTTTGAAAAATTTCCTATAAAAATAGTAAATTTCCTATAAAAATAGTAAATTTTTGAAAAATTTCCTATAAAAATAGTAAATTTTTGAAAAATTTCCTATAAAAATAGTAAATTTTTGAAAAATTTCCTATAAAAGTAGTAAATTTTTAAAAAATTTCCTATAAAAATAGTAAATTTTTAAAAAATTTCCTATAAAAATAGTAAATTTTTGAAAAATTTCCTATAAAAATAGTAAATTTTTGAAAAATTTCCTATAAAAATAGTAAATTTTTGAAAAATTTCCTATAAAAATAGTAAATTTTTGAAAAATTTCCTATAAAAATAGTAAATTTTTGAAAAATTTCCTATAAAAATAGTAAATTTTTGAAAAATTTCCTATAAAAATAGTAAATTTTTGAAAAATTACCTATAAAAATAGTAAATTTTTGAAAAATTTCCTATAAAAATTGTAAATTTTTGAAAAATTTCCTATAAAAATAGTAAATTTTTGAAAAATTTTCTATAAAAATAGTAAATTTTTGAAAAATTTCCTATAAAAATAGTAAATTTTTGAAAAACAAATTAATTTACTTAAGTAAAGTGTAAATTTACACTTTTGCAATCTTAAAATTTTTTTACGCCGCAATAAAAAAAATTATTTGCCTGCCCCAGACAGATTTTAAAATTATTAAAATAATAATACAATTTTGCTTTTGCTAGATACTTTTAATCCTTTTTACGAAATTAATACAATGAGATTGCAATGCAGGTCAGGTATTATATTTAATTGTTATAAATATTTTTGATATTTATAAAAAATTCTTATGGTGTTTTTTATGAATATTTCATTAGTATTTGCAAAGTAATGCACTTTATGAAAATCTGTTAAAAATTACTTTGCGCAAAATTATAAAAGTATTACTGTAGGAGAAAAAGAAACTGGAATAATAGAATAAATACATATTTAAGTAAACTTAAACCTCAGACTACTCAACAGAAGAACTTTATAGTAATGGTGGGAATATTAGCAGAAATATAAAAAAAATAGCACGACTTAAAAAAGTTTGTGCCATCATAAGTTATATAATTATTTAATGCACTACTAAATTTTAAAATCGGTGCAAAAATAACGCTATTATATCTGTAGCAATATAGATAAGTAACTTAAGTCGAAAATTTAAGTTTTTAGATATTATCAATTTTGTATAAATTTTCTTGTGCTTGATTTCTGCGAATAACTTATAAATTAATATATTGGTAACATGTTTATTAGAGAAGAAGGATGAATATTTAAAAAATATTGTACAATTTTTTAAAAATTTATTTTTTATTGGAAATTTTTCAAAAATTTACTTTTTGTAGAAATTTTTCAAAAATTGACTTCTTATAGGAAATTTTTCAAAAATTCACTTTTTGTAGGAAATTTTGCAAAAATTTACTTTTTATAAGAATTTTTTTAAAAATTTACTTTTTATAGGAAATTTTTTAAAAATTTAATTTTTATAGGAAATTTTTGAAAATTTTACTTTTTATAGGAAATTTTTTAAAAATCTACTTTTTATAGGAAATTTTTTAAAAATTAACTTTTTATAGGAAATTTTTCAAAAATTTACTTTTTATAGGAAATATTCCAAAATTTACTTTTTATAGGAAATTTTTCAAAAATTTACTTTTTATAGGAAATTTTCCAAAATTTACTTTTTATAGGAAATTTTTTAAAAATTTACTTTTTATAGGAAATTTTTAAAAAATTTACTTTTTATAGAAAATTTTTCAAAAATTTACTTTTTATAGGAAATTTTGCAAAAAATTTACTTTTTATAGGAAATTTTTCAAAAATTTACTTTTTATAGGAAATTTTTCAAAAATTTACTTTTTATAGGAAATTTTTTAAAAATTAACTTTTTATAGGAAATTTTTCAAAAATTTACTTTTTATAGGAAATATTCCAAAATTTACTTTTTATAGGATATATTTAAAAAATTTACTTTTTATAGGAAATTTTTCAAAAATTTACTTTTTAAAGAAAATTTTTCAAAAATTTACTTTTTATAGGAAATTTTTCAAAAATTTACTTTTTATAGGAAATTTTAAAAAATTTACTTTTTATAGGAAATTTTTAAAAAATTTACTTTTTATAGGAAATTTTTCAAAAATTTACTTTTTATAGGAAATTTTTCAAAAAATTTACTTTTTATAGGAAATTTTTAAAAAATTTACTTTTTATAGGAAATTTTTCAAAAATTTACTTTTTATAGGAAATTTTAAAAAATCTACTGTTTATAGGAGATTTTTAAAAAATTTACTTTTTATAGGAAATTTTTCAAAAATTTACATTTTAAAGGAAATTTTTCAAAAATTTACTTTTTATAGGAAATTTTTCAAAAATTTACTTTTTATAGGAAATTTTTCAAAAATTTACATTTTACAGGAAATTTTTCAAAAATTTACTTTTTATAGGAAATTTTTCAAAAATTAACTTTTTATAGGAAAGTTTTTTTAAAATTTACTTTTTGTAGGAAATTTTTCAAAAATTTACTTTTTATAGGAAATTTTTTTAAAAATTAAATTTTATAGGAAATTTTTCAAAAATTTACTTTTTATAGGAAAGTTTTTTAAAATTTACTTTTTATAGGAAATTTTTCAAAAAATTACATTCTATAGGAAATTTTAAAAAAATTTATTTTTATATTAAATTTTCCGAAATGAATTTATTTTACCCACATCTCTATGTCTTACCTTACTTATTTCAATATTTATTTTATCGTTTACATTACCCTCCATTTAAATAAATACCCATAAGAAATTTGTTTTACTGAATCTGATTAAAGGAAAAGTTAAACAAATGAAGAAAGCATATATGAAATTAATTCTTTTAATATGACAAAGACACGAATAAACAAATAAACACTTCCAAAGCGTTGTTTTCCCTTTTTTCCTAATGAGCTCAAAAATATTTATAATGAAAAAAGTTTTATTTGTTAATCACATAAACTATAAAAAACACATATTAAGTAAGAGTTTACATGCAATAAAATCTTCGTAAATGACTACAACTTTTAAGATAAAAGCAATTCAAAAGAAGTTTAATAAGGGAATTGAAGATAAAGCAAATGTCTTAGTTCTGTTCTAGTTCTAGTTCTGTTCTAGTTCTGTTCTAGTTCTGTTCTAGTTCTGTTCTAGTTCTGTTCTAGTTCTGTTCTAGTTCTGTTCTAGTTCTGTTCTAGTTCTGTTCTAGTTCAGTTCTAGTTCTGTTCTAGTTCTGTTCTAGTTCTGTTCTAGTTCTGTTCTAGTTCTGTTCTAGTTCTGTTCTAGTTCTGTTCTAGTTCTGTTCTAGTTCTGTTCTAGTTCTGTTCTAGTTCTGTTCTAGTTCTGTTCTAGTTCTGTTCTAGTTCTGTTCTAGTTCTGTTCTAGTTCTGTTCTAGTTCTGTTCTAGTTCTGTTCTAGTTCTGTTCTAGTTCTGTTCTAGTTCTGTTCTAGTTCTGTTCTAGTTCTGTTCTAGTTCTGTTCTAGTTCTGTTCTAGTTCTGTTCTAGTTCTGTTCTAGTTCTGTTCTAGTTCTGTTCTAGTTCTGTTCTAGTTCTGTTCTAGTTCTGTTCTAGTTCTGTTCTAGTTCTGTTCTAGTTCTGTTCTAGTTCTGTTCTAGTTCTGTTCTAGTTCTGTTCTAGTTCTGTTCTAGTTCTGTTCTAGTTCTGTTCTAGTTCTATTCTAGTTCTGTTCTAGTTCTGTTCCAGCTTTATTATAGTTCTGTCTAGTTCAGATCCTGCTATTTTTAATTTAAATATTCTTTATATTAATGTCATTTATTTTAAGGTTAAAACAATATAAAGAGGAAGTAGCTTTAAAAATATTTAATTTTGGTTTGGGTGAATTTATTCACATTAAAATATCACAATTCACATTAAAATTTTAACGTTTTCTTATTTATTTTATTTATACAATAAATCAAATGAGAATGAATGAATCACATAAAAAAGGGGTACCCTAGACTTTATATACAAATTTTCATTTTTATTTTAAAAAAATGCAATTTTGTATTTCTGGGAAGCTCTTTTGAATGTAAATAAATATGAATGATAAAACCATGAATGAATTCGTAAACAGTAAAAAGTGATGGTAGGTGTTTTATTGTGGGAAAGGTTTAATTATTACAGGTGCATTTACCTTCTTCTTAGTAAAAGTAAATAATAACATTTTTTTAAAATAAAAATCTTAATGCAAATGAATCTCATTTATTGTTGTTAATTAAAGGAACCAAATAATTGTACAAAATAAGCTTTAAAAAAAGGAAAAAAATTATAAAAATAAAAGTAATGTCGAGAATTAAAATAATGCGACATTTTCTGTAGTTTTTTGTCGTTATATTATACAAACATAAAGTTTTTTTTATAGAGACGAATATTCCAAGAGTAAATAATTTCAATGGAATTATATTTTATTATAAGGAGGAGTATATAAATACTATACATACTTATATCAAATATGTATATATATATGTATATATATATATATATATATATATATATATATATATATATATATATATATATATATATATATATATATATATATATATATATATATATATATATATATATATATATATATATATATATATATATAATATATATATAATATATATATATAATATATATATAAATATATATATATATAATATATATATAAATAGTACAGTTTTACTAAATAAAGTTTTATAAATAATATTTATAGTAGGTTTTAGTTGTTCTATAGAAAATTTTTTATCAAAAATTTTTTTTATCAAAAATTTTTTATCAAAAATTTTTTTTATCAAAAATTTTTTTATCAAAAATTGTTTAGTAGAAAATTTTTTTATCAAAAATTTTTCTATAGAAAATTTTTGTATCAAACATTTTTCTTTAGAAAATTTTTTTTATCAAAAATTTTTCTATAGAAAATTTTTTTATCAAAAAATTTTTCTATAGAAATTTTTTTTATCAAAAATTTTTCTATATAAATTTTTTTATCAAAAATTTTTCTAAAGAAAATTTTTTTATCAAAAACTTTTGTATAGAAATTTTTCTATAGAAAATTTTTTTATCAAAAATTTTTCTATAGAAAATTTTTTTATCAAAAATTTTTCTATAGAAAATTTTTTTTATCAAAAATTTTTCTAAAGACAAATTTTTTTATCAAAAATTTTTCTATAGAAAATTTTTTTATCAAAAATTTTTCTATAGAAAATTTTTTTATCAAAAATTTTTCTACAGAAAATTTTTTTATCAAAAATTTTTCTATAGAAAATTTTTTTATCAAAAATTTTTCTATCGAAAATTTTTTTATCAAAAATATTTCTATAGAAAATTTTTTTATCAAAACTTTTCAAAAATTTTCTTTAGAAAATTTTTTTATCAAAACCTTTTCTATAGAAAATTTTTTTATCAAAAATTTTTCTATTGAAAATATTTTTATCAAAAATTTTTCTATTGAAAATTTTTTGATCAAAAATTTTTCTATAGAAAATTTTTTGATCAAAAATTTTTCTATAGAAAATTTTTTTATCAAAAATTTTTCTATAGAAAATTTTTTTATCAAAAATTTTTCTATAGAAAATTTTTTTATCAAAAATTTTTCTATAGAAAATTTTTTTATCAAAAATTTTTCTATAGAAAATTTTTTTATCAAAAATTTTTCTATAGAAAATTTTTTTATCAAAAATATTTCTATAGAAAATTTTTTTATCAAAAATATTTGTGGGATTGGGATATTTTAGGACATACAGTCAGTAAAGGGTTAACTGACGAAGGGGTTTTGTGGGATAATGACTGAAACAGATAATAAACAGATAAATCAGAAATGTTGTTTTAAGGGGATATGCTAGAATATCAGTTTCGTTAGATCGTAGCAGATAACATTGAACAAGAGTCGTGATTGTAACATTGAAATAGAAGGTCGTACAGACGTAAAGCGGCATAGTTTTAAGAGTTAAAATGTTTCTTTAAATATAAGTATTTTATTCACCTAAATCATATCATTAATAAACTGAATTAATTATACTTCAATAAAAGTGTTTTTATTCGGAGGAATCACTATATTCCTACAAATTTGGGGGCTCAACCAGGATATGCCCAGGTGAATAAAAGTGAAGTTAAGACGAAAAATGTGTTTTGATGAAAAAACTATAAACAGTGAATCAAAAACTATAGATGGTTTTGATAAAAAAAATAAATTATTAAATATTGAAGAAATGAAAAAATTATAAACTTGATGTTAAAACCTTAGATGATAAAAATTATATAGACGTGAAAATTTGATGTTCTAGACGTAAAAACTAAAATAATTTAAAAGAATATTAGATGTGTAATTAAAGAAATTAACGATTACAAAATAACTAAAATAATATGACGCAATAGAGTGCAAAAGAAAAAATCAAATTTCTGTGAAGTACAGAAGTTGTACAAAGGAAAACATACACATAAAAACAGTTTAAACTTTGATGTCAGTGTATTGTGAGAAAAGAACAACAAACACAAAAACTTTTGATGATCATAGCAACGAATGTAAAAAAGAATGTAAAAAGACGTTACAAATGAAAAACTTTGTGTAGCAACATGAGACGTTAGAAACAAAAAACCAAATTTGTGTTGTTGTAAAAATAGTCGTTAAAAAATAGTTGATCATTTGTTGTTGCTAAATATAAAAAAAAAAAACGTTGAGAAAGAGAGACCTTTAGATTGTGTGAGTAAAATAAAAACCACCACCATTGTGTGCATTATGAACGTGAAAAGTTTTGCTGCTGCTTGTTGCAAATGATGATAATGAACTATTGAATCAAAGGGGAAAAAAGCTTAGTAGAAGATAAAATCGAAGATGATTTTAACGAAGTTGCTGTGAGAGCAGAGACGACGATTTTCTTGGTATTGTATGGATGTCAACTAAGGCAGAAATATTTATTAAGATAATTCCGTATGTATGTGTTAATGTTTATATTGAAATATGTAAAACAGATAAGATAAAAATAGACGTTAAATTTTAAATATTTTGAGAAGTTATAGAAGTGTGTTAAAAAGAGAGTTACTATAGAGACGAAAAGATGATTAGATGATTTGAGAAGTTTTACATATTTTCTCCAGTTTGAGTATTTTTTTAGAAGTCATTTAGATGTATAGATGTTTGATTGTTTTTAGAAGTTGTGAGCAATCATTATAGAAGATCGAGTACTTTTAGATGTTTTGAGTATTCGTTTGAGATTAATAATTTAAGATGTTTAAAAATAAGTGAGTACATTTAGACGTTGTGTGTATTCAATTTTGATGTAAATTTTATAGACGTTACTTTTGAGTGCTTTTAGATGTTGTGAGCATTCTTATTTTATAGAAGTTAGAAGAATTTGAAGAAGTTGAAAAATTGAGAGTTAAATACATTTTGGAAGTTTGAGTGAATTATAGAGGAGATTTTATAATTGAATTAAAGAGTATTGCAAAAGTAGATGTAATTTTATGATATTTTGATGTTATTTAAGAAAAGATTTATGATTAATTTTAAGTATTAAAATTTGTCAACATTAATTGATATAATTTAAAAATATTTTGAATAATCTTGATGTAAATTTCTATAATATAAATTATTATTTAAAAATAAAATTTGTAAGCCGCAGACAAACAATATGGACAGAGACGAGATTTTAGGATTAAATGTAGAGGGGTTAAGAAATAAGTTAGATGAATTAGGTCTTCCGAAGACGGGAAATAAAAATGTTTTGCAAGATAGACTTTTATCTCATTTTAACTTAGAGCGCGAAGACGATATCTCAGATTATGGTGAAGCTTCCTCAGTGGTTGCCGGTGATGTTGTGGCAGTGCAAAATAGTACATTTACTTTAAGGGATGTACAAGATTCTGTAGCATCTTTTTCAGGCGATGGTTTGCCAGAAATACGGCAATGGTTAGACGAATTCGAAGATTGCTCGTGTGCCGTTAAATGGAATGATCTGCAGAAGTACATTTACGCTAAACAGTTGTTGAGAGGAGCGGCTAGGACTTTTACAAGAAGTGAATCAGGTATTAGGGATTGGCGTTCTTTGAAACAAGCTTTAGTAAAAGAGTTTGGAAGGAAATTATCATCATTAGAAGTTCATAGATTGCTGAGATGTAGAAAAAAGAAATCGGAAGAAACGTTGCGTGAATATCTTTACAGTTTAAGAGAAATAGGAAACCCGATTGGGTTAGATGATGAAAGCTTAATAGAATATTTCATAGAAGGAATTGGTGATTATAAGTCAAACAAAGCTATTCTATATCAATCAAAAACTTTAGACGATCTTAAAGAGAACATAGGTATTTATGAGAAGATACGTTCATCAGCGTCACTAAATGCTAAGGTTACGTATCAGGAAAATACGATGGGGGATAAAAAACATTTAGAAAATATAGGAAGTAGTTTTAGAAAAAATGATATTAAAGATAAAAAACGATGTTTTAGATGTGGTGAAAGTGGTCATTTGTCTAATGCGTGTAAAAGTGCTGAAGTTAAATGTTTTAAATGCAAGGGTTTTGGGCATAAATCCTTCGAGTGCAAGGTTAAACCAGAGATGTTAAAAGTAGAAATGAGGGCAAAAGTGAAAATAGTGAAAATGTTCACACTTTGTCTGAGAAGATTATTGTTCCATCAAGAAGAATATTCAAGGACATTTTAGTTTGTGGAAAAGAAGTTTCAGCTTTTATAGATACTGGTAGTGACATAAGTGCAGTACGTCGGAACCAGATGTATATTTTTAATGGTGTTGATGTTAAACCGGAAACAAAAACTTTAGAGGGTATAGGTGGAAAATCTATTAAGACTATTGGTAACTTTAATGTGTGTGTCAGGGCGGATGATGCCGAATTTGATGTGACGTTCCACATTTGTAAAGATGACGATATTTTGTATCCCATAGTTTTAGGTAACGATATATTTAACCAAGTGAATTTAATAATAGGATCAAAAGGGACAACACTTAAAGATACGACGGAAATTGTAGATGCGGATAAGTGTAATCCAGGTATAGTCAGTAAAAGAGAGGATTTGTGTAAAAAAGTAGAGAAAAAATGTGACGTGTTAGAGTTAGAACGTCCGGCAGAAATTAATAAAATAGAAGCACCTAATATTGTTACAAAAGTAACATTACTTGAGAAGCAGGAAAACGGAAATGATCTGAGTTCATGTTATGAGGTGGAAGATTCCTTGAGGCAGCGGTTGAAAGAGGGTCAACTTGAAGATGAAGGGTTAGTAGCAGTCAGTCAAGTACTAGAGTACGGTACATTTGAAGATTACTTTGTAAAGTTTGATTTGTTATGCAAGGATTTTAACAAAGAACAAATAGTTGTACCAAGATTAATGATAGACGAGATAATTAAAATTGTGCACCATCAAGGCCATTTTAATCCTCAGGAGACACAGAATATGTTAGAGAAATTATTTTTTATACCTTTCGTAGGGGAAAAAGTAGCTAAGGTATTAAAGAGTTGTTCTCAATGTGTGGGTACTAAGGTAAAGGAAAGGGATAAAATTATGGATTACCGAGCTGTAGAGGGGGGTAAAATACTATTAGAGAATTTTAGTTTTGATTTTGATAACCCGGTAGTAGACGATTTAAGTAAAACGATTGATGATGATGATCCAGATATTAGGAAATTGTTTGGGAAACTTTTCGTAAGAGAAGCAGTTGAGACTCGTGAGTTGTCAACAGGACAGGTTAGAAAGAGGAAGTTGTACGCTCAACAATGTAAAAAGGAGAAATGCTATTTAATGACACACGACATCGTACAGTTAAACACCACAAAAGGTACACAGAATGGTGTAATAAACGGTGAGAAACTGAAGATTCTTAGTGCTAACGGGATCATGAGGATCGAAGAGTATAACATTCGGGTCGAATGTCTGTCAGGAGGGCCGATTGTGGGATTGGGATATTTTAGGACATACAGTCAGTAAAGGGTTAACTGACGAAGGGGTTTTGTGGGATAATGACTGAAACAGATAATAAACAGATAAATCAGAAATGTTGTTTTAAGGGGATATGCTAGAATATCAGTTTCGTTAGATCGTAGCAGATAACATTGAACAAGAGTCGTGATTGTAACATTGAAATAGAAGGTCGTACAGACGTAAAGCGGCATAGTTTTAAGAGTTAAAATGTTTCTTTAAATATAAGTATTTTATTCACCTAAATCATATCATTAATAAACTGAATTAATTATACTTCAATAAAAGTGTTTTTATTCGGAGGAATCACTATATTCCTACATATTTCTATAGAAAATTTTTTTATCAAAACTTTTTCTATAGAAAATTTTTTTATCAAAAATTTTCTTATAGAAAATTTTTTTATCAAAAATTTTTCTATAGAAAATTTTTTTTATCAAACATTTTTCTATAGAAAAATTTTTTATCAAAATATACCAACAAATCAACGTCTCAATTACAAAACGGACACAGATAATTGTGCTCAATTATATCGACACATTATAAACAAACATAAAAAGAAACAAAATTTAGTAAACATATAAACATTAAGACGAACAGTACAAGGAGCTTAAATTTAAGTTCTTTTATATTTATACGAAAAGTACGTTAAATTAAATTTAAATATTTTGTTATTGCTATAAAAAGTTATCTTTGTTTTTAGAATCCTTGAAAATGGTTAACGGTGTTAACCGAAATATTGGATAAATAAATGTTTATAAAACTATAAACAACTTGTTTTTATTAATTTCAAAAGAAGACCTTTAGCCAAACAAACAACTTCACACAAAACCAACACAGGTCAACTATATAAAACACCCTACAAAAATTTTTTTATCAAAAATTTTCTTATAGAAAATTTTTCTATAGAAAATTTTTTTTATCAAACATTTTTCTATAGAAAATTTTTTTATCAAATAATTTTCTATAGAAATTTTTTTATCAAAATTTTTTGCTATAGAAAATTTGTTTATCAAAAATTTTTCTATCGAAATTTTTTTTATCAAAAATTTTCCTATAGAAAATTCTTTTATCAAAAATTTTTCTATAGAAAATTTTTTTTATCAAAAATTTTTTATCAAAAATTTTTATTCGACAAAAATAAATAAATAAATTACAAAAAAATTTTAAATTTTCTATAGAAACATTTTTGATAAAAAAACATTTTTAATAAAAAAATTTTCTATAGAAAATTTTTTTTATCAAAAATATTTCTTATCAAAAATTTTTATTGTCAAAATTTTTTCTATAGAAAATTTTTTTATCAAAAATTTTTTCTATAAAATTTTTTTTATAAAAAATTTTTCTATAGAAAATTTGTTTATCAAAAATTTTTCTATAGAAAATTTCTTTGTCAAAAATTTTTCTATAGAAAATTTCTTTATCAAAAATTTTTCTTAAAAATTTTTCTATAGAAATTTTTTTTTTCAAAAATTTTTCTATACAAATTTTTTTTTATCAAAAATTTTCCTATAGAAAATTTTTTATCAAAAATTTTTCTATAGAAAATTTTTTTTATCAAAAATTTTTCTATAGAAAATATTTTTGTCAAATAATTTTCTATAGAAATTTTGTTATCAAAAATTTTTCTATAGAAATTTTGTTATCAAAAATTTTTCTATAAAAAATTTTTTTATCAAAAATTTTTCTATAGAAAATTTTTTTATCAAAAATTTTTCTATAGACAAATTTTATCAAAAATGTTTCTATAGACATTTTTTTTTATCAAAAATTTTTCTATAGAAAAATTTTTTTACCAACAATTTTTTTATAGAACATTTTTTTTTTATCAAAAATTTTTCTATAGAAAGTTTTTTTATCAAAACTTTTTCTATAGAAAATTTTTTTATCAAAAATCTATTTCTGTTCTGAAAAATATTCCCAATATTTACAAAAAAAATTGTGTCGTGTCAACAATGTTCGGGATTATATAAATTGGATTTCGGTTTGTTTCTTGCCTATTTTGTTTTTGTCTTTTCTTTAACAAACCGATACCAACGATCTCTGTTAACATCCAAATTCCAGCTGAATGATTTTAGTACTCATTTTCACTAGTTTTATTAATGATCGTGTTATTTACGAAAAATAAAAAAATCATCGGCTGCTGGTGGTATAGGCTGCCAACTCCTGTTTATAACCCCACGCTAGGGATCACATTAATGCTGATAAATTGAATACAATTATAATGACGACTAAATTTAGAATAGAGAAGTTTTATGAAACTGTTGGTCAGTGTATAAAATTTTATGGAAATAGGTCCATATTTGACTATAGCTCTCATATAAAAACTGCTACCGCAAACAAAAAAAACTTAACAAAAACCATTTAAAAGCGATTAATTTATAAACTATGACAGCTATGGCCAATTTTGCAGAAATATCTTAGATATGTTTCTAAATTTAATACAATTTGATAGTGTTTATATAAATAATATTCGGCACAGCCTAATATAACACTTATACTTGTTTGGTATGAACTCTTTGTTTAATACATTGTAACATTACTTACAGTCTTATTTCCTAAATTCCTCACACGACAACTGAGATAAGCCGATTTGCCCATCAGCGCTGTAACATTACGAGGAGTTGTGGGATCAAAATACGGTTCTATCCACTGGGGATGTGTATAAGTGGGAAAAAATTATTGAAGGCATCTAGGGGACCGGAAACACCGCCATTGGTTAAATCTAGAAATAGACAAAACAAATAAAAATTTAAAGAAACTGTTATTGTTGAAAGTCGTTTATTAGGTCTTAATATGGTCTCATAACTATAAGAAATAGTAATATAATCTTTAAAGAAAGATTTTAATAAGAAGATGTTTTAATATTAAGTTTTAACTATTTTTTGTCGTTTCATTGATTATTTTGCTTTTTTTTGCTCATCTCTATTATTTTTTTTAACAAGTTTGAAGAAAATAGCAGAGCATAATGAAATGTCTCAGATAGTCATTTTGCATTCTTTTTACCTGCCCGATAATTACAGTAAGAAAGATGCTTCTGTTTCTTTGGCATGTTTACATCTTGTTAATTTGAATGTTAGTCATTGGTCCTTTTTAATTTCTATTTGATACTTTTTCTTACTCTTTGAGGGCATTTTTAATTGGTATTTGATATCTTTAAGGCAAGGAAAATAAAAAAAAGGTGATGTCATTATAGGATTTTTTAAAGAGTGACCTTTCTTTCAAGAATTGACTTCCTATCGTCAACTTTTCTATAGAAATGTCTTCCTAACGTCAACTTTTTATAGAAATGTCTTCGTATTGTCAACCTTTCTACAGAAATGTCTTCCCATCGGCAACTTTTCTATAGAACTGTCATCCTAACGTCAACTTTTCTATAGAAATGGCTTCCTACCGTCAACTTTTTTATGGAAATGTCTTCCTAACGTCAACTTTTCTATAGAAATGTCTTCCTAATGTCAACTCTTCTATAGAAATTGGTTCCTAACATCAACTTTCCTATAGAAATGTCTTCCTAACGTCAACTTTTTTATAGAAATGTTTTCCTAACGTCAACTTTTTTATAGAAATGTCTTCCTATCGTCAACTTTTCTATAAAAATATCTTCCTATCGTCAGCTTTTCTACAGAAATGTCTTCCTATGGTAAACTTTTTTATAGAAATGTCTTCCTATCGTCAACTTTTCTATAGAAATGTCTTCCTATCGTCAACTTTTCTATAGAAATGTCTTCCTATCGTCAACTTTTCTATAGAAATGTCTTCCTATCGTCAACTTTTCTATAGAAATGTCTTCCTATCGTCAACTTTTCTATAGAAATGTCTTCCTATCGTCAACTTTTCTATAGAAATGTCTTCCTATCGTCAACTTTTCTATAGAAATGTCTTCCTATCGTCAACTTTTCTATAGAAATGTCTTCCTATCGTCAACTTTTCTATAGAAATGTCTTCCTATCGTCAACTTTTCTATAGAAATGTCTTACTATCGTCAACTTTTCTATAGAAATGTTTTCCTATCGTCAACTTTTCTATAGAAATGTCTTCCCTTCGTCAACTTTTCTATAGAAATGTCTTCCTATCATCAACTTTTCTATAGAAATATCTTCCTATCGTAAACTTTTCTATAGAAACGTCTTCCTGTCGTCAACTTGTCTATAGAAATGTATTCCTATCGTCAACTTTTCTATAGAAATGGGTTCCTACGTCAATTTTTTATAGAAATGTCTTTCTATCGTCAACTTTTCTATACAAATGTATTCCTATCGTCAACTTTTCTATAGAAATGTCTTCCTATCGTCAACTTTTCTATAAAAATATCTTCCTAGCGTCAACTTTTCTATAGAAATGTCTTCCTATCGTCAACTTTTCTATAGAAATGTCTTCCTATCGTCAACTTTTCTATAGAAATGTCTTCCTATCGTCAACTTTTTTACTGAGATATCTTCCTATCGTCAACTTTTCTATAGAAATGTCTTCCTATCGTCAACTTTTCTACAGAAATGTCTTCCTATCGTCAACTTTTCTATAGAAATGTCTTCCTATCGTCAACTTTTCTATAGAAATGTCTTCCTGTCGTCAACTTTTCTATAGAAATGTCTTACTATCGTCAACTTTTCTATAGAAATGTTTTCCTATCGTCAACTTTTCTACTGAAATGTCTTCGTTTCGTCAACTTTTCTATAGAAATGTCTTCCTATCGTCAACTTTTCTATAGAAATGTCTTCCTATCGTCAACTTTTCTATAGAAATGTCTTCCTTTCGTCAACTTTTCTATAGAAATGTCTTCCTATCGTTAACTTTTCTATAGAAATGGGTTCCTACGTCAATTTTTTTATAGAAATGTCTTTCTATCGTCAACTTTTCTATAGAAATGTATTCCTATCGTCAACTTTTCTATAGAAATGTCTTCCTATCGTCAACTTTTCTATAAAAATATCTTCCTATCGTCAACTTTTATATAGAAATGTCTTCCTGTCGTCAACTTTTCTATAGAAATGTCTTCCTATCGTCAACTTTTCTATAGAGATATCTTCCTATCGTCAATTTTTCTATAGAAATGTCTTCCTGTCGTCAACTTTTCTATAGAAATGTGTTCCTATCGTCAACTTTTCTATAGAAATGTCTTCCTATCGTCAACTTTTCTACAGAAATGTCTTCCAATCGTCAACTTTTCTATAGAAATGTCTTCCTATCGTCAACATTTCTATAAAAATGTCTTCCTATCGTCAACTTTTCTATAGAAATTTCTTCCTATCGTCAACTTTTCTATATAAATATCTTCCTATTGTCAACTTTTCTATAGAAATGTGTTCCTATCGTCAACTTTTCTATAGAAGTGTCTTCCTATCGTCAACTTTTCTACAGAAATGTCTTCCTATCGTCAACTTTTCTATAGAAATGTCTTCCTATCGTCAACATTTCTATAAAAATGTCTTCCTATCGTCAACTTTTCTATATAAATTTCTTCCTATCGTCAACTTTTCTATATAAATATCTTCCTATTGTCAACTTTTCTGTAGAACTGTCTTCCTAGCATAGACTTTTCTATAGAAATGTCTTCCTATTGCCAATGATTTTTAGAAACTTTTGTCACCCTCAAAATTTTTATTGTTATCTAAATGTCTCATCCCACTGTGTTTTATAAAAACTTCTTGTACAAGCTTTAATCATTTATGTACTAACTCAGAATCCTTAAAGGAAATGAAAACCAAAAAAATGTATTCGGTTTCTTTATCTTTGTTTCCACAACACTAATCTGCAAACTCTGACCTTTTTGCGATACACCTTAATGAATTGATAAAAACATTGCAAAAAAGGAAGTTTTCTTCATTATTAGAACATCCCTTTAAATACTTTATATAAATATAGATGCTAGAAACTTTCTCATAACAGTTCCTTTGCAGACTAGTGTTTTTTATGTTAGTTAAGAGCCATTTGTTAGACCACCATTGACATATTTTTATCATGTCTCATAATGAAACTTCTGCCAGGAGTACATCAAACTATCAACTTCTGCTTCTTTTTATATTTCATTCCTTTTAAAGGACAGTTTAATGGTTTCAAGATTTTTTAAACATTTTCTAAAGAGCTAAGGAAAAAAAGACTGAAGATAATATAAACGGAAAATGAAAAGTTATCGCTCTTTTGTTAATGTTTAAACGTGCAAAAATAGATTAAAGTTCTTAGGCTTTAGAGTGTAAAAAGTATGAAAAGTAAAAAGGTGTATTGTTAACAATGTAAACAAAAAATGTCTAAGGTTTAAGGAAAAGATGACCATAAAATCTTATATTCTTAAACAAGCAATAATTGTATGTATATATATATATATCTCGAAAACGGCTCTAATGATTTTGATAAAATTTTTACAGTGGGTATCTTTTTTGATGTATAGGTCGAAGAAGAAGGGACTTTTGGAACTTTTACCTCTAAGAGGGTAAAAACGGGTAGAAAGGGGAAAAAATCGAAAACGCTATATCTCCTAAAGTAATAGGTATATAAACAAAATTAAAATTACGTTTTAAACAGCTATAAAAATAAGCGGACAGGTGTTTGATACTTTTTTGAAACTATGTCCGACAGGGGGTAAAAAAGGGTGAAAATAGTTTTTTTGGCACCTTTTTAACCCACTCTTATATTTTAAAATAAAGAATATAGAAAGAAACTTGGTACTGCAATCAATAGATGTAATAGAAACATGAAACACGTATTTGGTACTTTTTTGATTTTGAAACCAAAATGAGTAAAAAAGGGATAAAATGATAACTTAACATCTCCAAAGTAATATGAATAGGAACATTATACATTATGTTAAATGCGTTTTAAAAAAAATGTACCGAATTCAATTGGCAACAAAAAAGTACCAAATATAGATATGGAACTTTTAGAAATTAGGGAATAAAAAGGGGGAAAAATTAGTATTATTTTAAACAAATGAATGTTTGTCTGTATGTATGTTCTTTATAGAATAGTAAACTGTGAATTTGATTATGTTATGCTCTTTAGCGAAGATGTTGCGGATAAGCCGGCGAAGGTTTTAAAGTCGATAAGACTAATTTCCGACAGATGGCGCCACTGAAAATTACTAAAAATTAATTAAATCGTAAACTGTACATTTGACCATGCTATGATCTTTAGCAAAGTTGTAGCGCATGAGCCGACGAAGGCTTTTTAGTTGGTATGAATAATTTCCGACAGGTGGCGCTACAGAAACTTACTCAAAGTCAATTTAATCGTAATCTGTACAGTTAATCATGCTACAATCTTTAACAAAGTTGTTGCACATGAGCCGACGAAGGTTTCTTAGTTGGTATGAAGAAATTTCGACAGGTGGCGCCATTGAAATTTACTCAAAGTCAATTTAATCGTAAGCTGTACATTTAATCATGCTATAATCTTCAGCAAAGTTGTTGCATATAAGCCGACGAAGGTTTATTTATTGGAATGACCAAAGTCCAACAGGAGGCGCCACTGAAAATCATGTTATAATCATTAGAAGAGTTGTTACGCATAAGCAGACGAATTTTTCTTAGTTGGTATGAACAACTTCAGGTGGCGCTACTAAAAATTACTCAAAATGAAATAAGTCGTAAACTGTGCATTTGATCAGGCTATAATATTTAGCAAAGTTGTTGCGCATGAGTCGACAGAGGTTTCTGTTGGTATGACCAATTTCCAAAATTTTTCAAAATGAGTTAATCTGTAAACTATGCAAACTATGTGCTGATCGGAAAAAATAAATAAAATAATTCGAAATTAACTGAATATTTGCACATAATGCTTATCATAAAGCTCCGAGCAAGGTTCGGTCAACCAGGTACTAATATTTTATCAAAAGAAATTTGATACCATCAGAATTTACAAAAAACTGACACCCTAATTCACAAGCGAAAATTAAATGATTTATAAGCTAACCATAACAATATATTTAGTTTAGGATGTCTGACCTATATGTTTTTACATCACAAACGCAATATCCCTCTCACCTATATTATGGTGGTGTAGAGTGAATTATTATATATAAGATACCATTATATATAAGATCCAGATTTACATAAAATTCACGTTGTTTTATGTATATTTAAACTATGTTACCCACCTAAAGCTTAAAGACAAATCCTACCTTAAGGTATTTCATTGCTAAATATAAAACTCTTTAGCAAAACATGTACTACATTCATAAACGGAAGCTACCAAAAGATAACCATCAAATTCTTAAAGGTACGCTTTATTTATTTATGTATGTATTAGAGAATACTTTCAGATTTAGGCCATCAAAGTTGTTCATTTTTTCGAACGCTGGTCATGGAGGCAAATATTAATATTCTTTCAGGATACTTTGGATGAAAGTCACTGCCTTCAAATATTTTTCGTTTTTAATACAAAAATATACATATATACATTACAATAAGTTCATGTTTACACAGATATGTCATCTACAGAACTTTGATGGCGGAAATGCAGCAAACAGCTGTCGTCGGTGTGGGGTGAAGAAATGATAACTCTTGATAATAAAATTTTAAAGGGGAAATAGAAAAAGAAACACGATATGTTTTTCACGTTTGTACTACGAAAAACATATGGACAAAAATCAAATAGTTTTAATTTTCGGAATTGAAAAAATTGAAAAAATTTTTTGATCGCACACTAAATTTTTTTTGGGGTTCTATTAAGGAAGCTTAGTGAATGTAAAATCCATTCGCGTTAATGATTTTACGCGATACGCGCAGAAGTTATGACGGTTAAGACAAAAATTTCTAAAAAAAATTTAAAAACTATTTTATTTTTATTAGCTTTCTGTTGATTTGACACAACTTATATATTTTCAGGTGTTCTATCGTTTCATGGTATCCCAGTAAGAAAAAAGGTTTATTCTCAAATTGAGGATGATTTGAAAATAAATCTTTTTTCAAAGGTCAAACGTTTGATACTGATTTGATACTGATTTGAGAATAATAGCGTTCTCAACAAAAAGGGAACTTTATGCTCAAATTGAGAAATGCCTTTATTTTCAAAGCATTATCAAACCTCATTCTCAAAGGTTTTTCAAATGTGGATATCATCTACATGTGGAACATAAATAAAATGGCGTTGTATTTTTCATATTTTTGAGTTTGTTTATTTTGTTTTTGAAAACGGTGTATCATATTTGAATTCTTTTGCTTAAAATATAATTTTTTTTATTGTTAGGTAGAAAAAATTTAAGAAATAAAGAAAATTTACTTATGCATATGAATATTATTGAATTTTTAATCTTGACATTTTTTAAGCAAGGTTTTATGGTCAAATATGGATCAATTTTAAAAAATGCGAAATAAATAACGAATTTCTTTGAAATGCAATGCCATTCCATTAAAATATCTGAAACATTATTTTTTTTTAGCATAAATTATTTTTTTAATGTTTGACAAAAAATTTGAAATAAGGTTTGATATCAAATTTATATAACACCATTTTTCAAATTATTCTCAAATCATCTTAGGGTTTGATAATGATTTAAAAATAACCTTTATTCTCAATTTGAGAAACTATCATTTTTAAAACGTTTATTCTCAAATGAACCCTCATTTAAAAATGAATGTGAATCTCAAACATCTGTTCAGGTTTGAAAAAAGTTTGAAAAAAACGTTTGATATCAAATGTAAAAGTCATCATATTTCAAACGTTTGACACTGTTCTTACTGGGATTATGGTAATTTATATATGCCTTAACACAAAGAAATAGTGCAATTATGCAAGTGAAGAAAAGTATTTTTTAACAAGATTTTTTAATTTTTGTAACCGCGATTTTCGCGAAATTTTACAAAATGTGAGTCTTTGTGAAATTCTGCTGCCTTGACTTATGGACAAATATCGGGTGTTTTTTATTGAGGTATAGAACTTTAAGTTGGCATCACTTTTTAACTGACGGCCATTTTGTCAGCTGTCAAGTGATTAATATTTAGTTTGGTTTGCCATTTCATCATGAACAGGTTGACAAAAGAACAACGCTTGCAAATCGTGCAAATTTATTTCGAAAATAATGGTTCAGTTCGCGAAGTTTACCGCAAGCTCCGTCCATTTTATGGTCGACATAATCGTCCATCAGAGCAATTAATTCGGTTAACCATGGATCGTTTTCGCACTACGTTTACTCTATGTGATATTTAATACGCATCCGCAGCGACGTCGAACAGTGCGCACCGAAGAAACAATTGCCGCTGTAGAGCAAAGTATTGAAGAGGACCCGAATGAATCGATTCGCCACCGTGCACAGCAATTGGAGCTTTGTCCATCAACTTTATGGAAGATTTTGCTCAAAGATCTTACAAGATCCAGCTTGTGCAAGAATTAAAGCCGCGAGACCATGCAATGCGTCGTGATTTTCGTGTATGGGCCGAAAATGAGATTGATCTCGATGCTGATTTTCATCGCAAAATTTTGTTCAGTGATGAGGCTCATTTTTGGTTGAATGGCTACGTCAACAAGCAAAATTGCCGCATTTGGAGTGAAGAGAATCCACATGAGACCCTTGAGACGCCATTACATCAACAAAAACTGACTGTTTGGTGTGCTCTATGGGCTGGTGGAGTCATTGGGCCATACTTCTTCCGAAATAATGCTGGAGAGTCAGTTACCATAAATGGAGACCGGTATAGAGCCATGATAACCGACTATTTTGTTCCCCAATTGAATGGCATGAATGTGGATGAGTTGTGGTACCAACAAGACGGCGCTACATGCAACACAGCGCACGTCACAATTGATTTATTGAAGGAAACATTCGATGAGCGCATAATTTCGCGGAATGGACCTGGCAATTGGCCATCAAGATCGTGCGATTTGACACCACTGGATTATTTTCTTTGGGGATATGTGAAGTCGCTCGTCTACGCCAACAAACCAGAAACGTTAGGGGACTTGGAAGCCAACATTCGTGGCTATTGCCAATTTACGGCCCCATATGCTCGAAAAAGTAGTTGAAAATTGGACCTGTAGAATTGGCTTTATTCGAGCCAGCCGCGGCGGCCACATGCCCGAAGTCATATTTAAACATTAATGGCATAAAATTATCTTTCCAATAAAGCCAAATTTATGGACATTAAAACGATTTTCTTGTGTTTTATTTCAATTCGAAGTTCTATACCTCCAAAAAAACACCCATTATAATCTAAAAGAATTTTTTATTTAAATATAAGTTTTAATAGGTGCATGTCCTTGTAAAATATAAAATTCTTATTTGTTCCGTCAAATCGTTAATCCTTATAACATTTTAGTGCGCTTCAGATCTAGGGTAAAGCTTTATTAAAGAATAGTTTTAAGACCATTCCTGATCAATTTTGAGCAAAATTCGCGATGTGCTTCATTGAAATGTTTTTAGATAAAGTCTTCGCGTTCTCAGTTAATAAAGAGTTTTTTGACAAACTTTTGATGCAAAACGGTTATAAATGACATCGCTTTCAGGCCTTATGTGATTTTGTCTCAGTTTGTATTCTAAAACCATTTAAACCAATATGCACTTTTTTGCACGATTTTCAAAATCTTCATAAAATCTTAGCAAATAATGATTTTTTGGTGCGCTTTTGCTTTTAGGTGATAAATGGCAAAAAAAAAACTCGGTTTACGCGGTAGTTTGGAAATTTTCATTCATATTTGCGAGTGTGCTCCACGAAAAACCGGTATTTTGAAAAATTTACGCTCAAAAACTCCTTATTTACACCTGTCGTATATTATACCTATATAGAGCACATTAACGAGATATATATCAAACGATGCGAAATTGAAAGATCTATAAATCGTTATCTATTTTTTTTAAATTCTTTGAGGCGGCCAAAAAATGTGCGAAAAAAATTAAAAAGTGGCAAAAACGAGCTTCAAATTTTGGCAGCCATTAAGTAGTATTAGAAGTGACAAAATTAAAATTTAGAGGGAAGTGGATTTATCCCCTAAGTGTGGTGTCTATTTCATAGAACAACAATTTGAGTCCAAATGTTAAAACAAATGCAGGAGAAGACGAAATATGAAGAAAAACTTGAATGCTTCAATCGATTTTTAACGCTTTTTAAAATTTGCATGCCAATTACGCTTAGAAGCGCAAATTTGCGCAGATAAGATATTGTGTTCAGTATACAGAAGTTTTTGCGAGTTCAATATCTGTAATTAGATTTTCCGAACTTCTTAGGGTACAAAAATTATTCGAGTTGAAAGTCGGTTTCAAAGGAATCAAAACTGTTTGATTTTTGCCCATATACATAACCATAGACTAAGATGTAAACTAATATATACCCTAAGAAATAGACTAAAACATAGATGTACTTATACTAATACTAACACACAGATGAAAAAAACTGACCAGGAAATAGACTTATAAATAGACTAAGATATTGACTATAATATAGACTGTATACACTGAGACAAAGAATTATTTGCAGATTTTCGTTACCTTATTTTATTTTTTCTTTTTTCTTATATTTTAAATTCTTAAAAGAGTTTGTCAGTATCATGATTTTTATTAATGAGTAGTTCAACATTTTTCTTTAAAAATTTTACCATAACTACATCATTTTCAATTGAAATTGAGAAATATTCAATTTAAATTGAGAATATTCAATTGAAATTGAGAAATTTTTAATTGAAATTGAGAATTTTTAATTGAAAATGAGAAATTTTAAATTGAAATTGAGAATTTTCATTTGAAATTGAGAAATTTTCAATTGAAATTGAGAATTTTCAATTAAAAATGAGAAATTTTCAATTGAAATTGAGAAAACCTTAATTGGAAATGAGAAACATTCAATTGAAATTAAGAAATTTTCAAATGAAATAAAGAATTTTTGAATTGAAATTGAGAAAAGCCCAATTGAAATTGAGAAATTTTCAATTGAAATTGAGAATTTTTACATTTAAATTGAGAATTTTTCAATTGAAATTGAGAAAAGCACAATTGAAATTGAGAAAAGCACAATTGAATTTTTTAATTGAAATTGAGAAGTTTTCAATTGAAAATGAGACATTTTTTATTGAAAATGAGACATTTTCAATTGAAATTGAGAAATTTTGAATTGAAATTGAGAAATTTTAAATTTAAATTGAGAATTTTTCAGTTGAAATTGAGAAAACCCCAAATGAAATTTCAATTTAGGTTTTCTCATTTTCAATTCTAAAATTCTCAATTTCAATTGAAAATTTCTCATTTTAAATTGAAAATTTCTCATTTTCAATTGGAAATTTCTCATTTCAAATTGAAAATTTCTCATTTTCAATTGAAAATTTCTCAATTTCAATTAAAAAAATCAACCTCATTTTCAATTGGGCTTTTCTCAATTTCAATTGTAGAATTCTCAATTTAAATTTAAAAATTCACAATTTCAATTGAATGTTTCTCATTTTCAATTGGGATTTTCTCAATTTCCATTTACAAATTCTCATTTTCAATTGAAAAATTCTCAATTTCAATTGAATATTTCTCAATTTCAGTTGAAAATTTCTCATTTTCAACTAAAAATTCTCAATTTCAATTAAATATTTCTCAATTTCAATTGAAAAGTCTCAATTTCAATTGAAAATTTCTCAATTCAATTTGAAAATTTCTCAATTACAATTGAAAATGGTGTATATATGTATATGAAGATAGTGTGGCTTATTGTAAGAACTCTACTAGTTTGATCACTTCTCAAGTTAAGTTTTCTTTTTTATAATATCATGTTAAGACATTACAAATATTAAAGCCTTTATAGACTCCCGAGAGTCATAACTTTAATGTACTGAAGCTGAACACACAAAAAGAAGTGACAATTTCCACCCAGTGAGACAATAACATAGATACATGAATCACAACTAACACATCCACTTACAGATATGACTTCATTTAAAAAAATACTTTAAAGCTCATGCTAGTGTCAAAGGATTTCCTGTAAATCTAGTCTCCAGTCCTTGGAAAAGAAAATGAAAATAAACACATCACTGACAGTGTTGATTGACAACTTGTATTGTCTGCCTTTTCAGTTTAAATTTGCCTGTTTTCTTTTACCTAAAAAACAAGTGTTTGGAGCCTTCTTCACTTACAATAGAATTTCGTTTAAATTTTACAAATATTTCCTTAAACATTTAAAAACTGTTTTTTTTTCTGCCTCTGTTTGATGAGAAA
This sequence comes from Stomorhina lunata, assembly GCA_933228675.1. Taxonomy (NCBI): domain Eukaryota; kingdom Metazoa; phylum Arthropoda; class Insecta; order Diptera; family Rhiniidae; genus Stomorhina; species Stomorhina lunata. Next base: position 15,490 of record CAKOFX010000005.1, on the reverse strand, counting down.
ACATGAGAAAATTCAAGGTTTCTATTGTAAAAACTCAAGTCTAGCAAAAAACCAAAATATATTTTACATCAACATGAATGACTTAAAATGTGCTCAACATAAAAAATAAAAAAGAAAATCAAACTAAAATGAAGACCATAAAAAACGAACTAAAAAAAGTAGAACAAAAACTTTTCCATTTACAACCTTCACTTAAATCTATGTCATTTTCAGTCGGACTGTGATTTTTGAAATATTTTCGGTGTGGAGCACAAACCGTTGATTACGCTTAAGTCTTAGTTTATGTCTTAGTCTATGCCTTAGTCTATGTCTTAGTCTCTGTCTAAGTCTATGGGTTAGTCTATGTCTTAGTCTATGTCTTAGTCTATGTCTTAGTCTATATCTTAGTCTATGTCTTAGTCTATGTCTTAGTCTATGTCTTAGTCTATGTCTTAGTCTATGTCTTAGTCAATGTCTTAGTTTATGTCTTAGTCTATGTCTTAGTCTATGTCTTAGTCTATGTCTTAGTCTATGTTTTAGTCTATGTCTTAGTCTATGTCTTAGTCTATGTCTTAGTCTATATCTTAGTCTATGTCTTAGTCTATGTCTTAGTCTATGTCTTAGTCTATGTCTTAGTCTATGTCTTAGTCTATGTCTTAGTCTATGTCTTAGTCTATGTCTTAGTCTATGTCTTAGTCTATGTCTTAGTCTATGTCTAAGTCTATGTCTTAGTCTATGTCTTAGTCTATGTCTTAGTCTATGTCTTAGTCTATGTCTTAGTCTATGTCTTAGTCTATGTCTTAGTCTATGTCTTAGTCTATATCTTAGTCTATGTCTTAGTCTATGTCTTAGTCTATGTCTTAGTCTATGTCTTAGTCTATGTCTTAGTCTATGTCTTAGTCTATGTCTTAGTCTATGTCTTAGTCTATGTCTTAGTCTATGTCTTAGTCTATGTCTTAGTCTATGTCTTAGTCTATGTCTTAGTCTATGTCTTAGTCTATGTCTTAGTCTATGTCTTAGTCTATGTCTTAGTCTATGTCTTAGTCTATGTCTTAGTCTATGTCTTAGTCTATGTCTTAGTCTATGTCTTAGTCTATGTCTTAGTCTATGTCTTAGTCTATGTCTTAGTCTATGTCTTAGTCTATGTCTTAGTCTATGTCTTAGTCTATGTCTTAGTCTATATCTTAGCCTATGTCTTAGTCTATGTCTTAGTCTATGTCTTAGTCTGTGTCTTAGTCCATGTCTAAGTCTATGTCTATGTCTATGTCTTAGTCTATGTCTTAGTCTATGTCTTAGTCTATGTCCTAGTCTATGTCTTAGTCTATATCTTAGTCTATGTCTTAGTCTATGTCTTAGTCTATGTCTTAGTCTGTGTCTTAGTCCATGTCTAAGTCTATGTCTATGTCTTAGTCTATGTCTTAGTCTATGTCTTAGTCTATGTCTTAGTCTATGTATTAGTCTATGTCTTAGTCTATGTCTTAGTCTATGTCTTAGTCTATGTCTTAGCATATATCTTAGTCTATGTCTTAGTATATGTCTTATTCTATGTTGTAGTCTATGTCTTAGTCTATGTCTTAGTCTATGTCTTAGTCTATGTCTTAGTTTATGTCTTAGTCTATTTCTTAGTCTATATCTTAGTTTATGTCTTAGTCTATGTCTTTATCTATGTCTTAGTCTATGTCTTAGTCTATGTCTTAGTCTATATCTTAGTCAATGTCTTAGTCTTTGTCTTAGTCTATGTCTTAGTCAATGTCTTAGGCTATGTCTTAGGCTATATCTTAGTCTATGTCTTTGTCTATGTCTTAGAGTATGTCTTAGTCTATGTCTTAGTCTATATCTTAGTCTATGTCTTAGTCAATGTCTTAGTCTTTGTCTTAGTCTATGTCTTAGTCAATGTCTTAGGCTATGTCTTAGGCTATATCTTTGTCTATGTCTTAGTCTATGTCTTAGTCTATGTCTTAGTCTATGTCTTAGTCTATGTCTTAGTCTATGTCTTAGTCTATGTCTTAGTCTATGTCTTAGTCTATGTCTTAGTCTATGTCTTAGTCTATGTCTTAGTCTATGTCTTAGTCTATGTCTTAGTCTATGTCTTAGTCTATGTCTTAGTCTATGTCTTAGTCTATGTCTTAGTCTATGTGTTAGTCTATGTCTTAGTCTATGTCTTAGTCTATGTCTTAGTCTATGTCTTAGTCTATGTCTTAGTCTATGGCTTAGTATATGTATAAGAGAGTTTTACTTAACTTTTAACATATCCATCTAGGACATAATTTACATCTTCATTATGTAAATACTCGTAGTTAGTACATACATATAGTGAATATAAATTGGGGCAGTAACTTTTTTAAATCCGTCTTCATCCTTTCTTCTATGACCTTCACAAGCTATTGAGAAGAATTTTGTAGCACTTGCAAATGAAGTGACAATCCTTCAACACCTGTACCCCACCACCTTGAATTCTATGGAAACCATATTGCACATATAAATCTGTAAATTTATATGAAATGACTCAAAACAGTTTCCCATTTAAATAAGAAAAAATATTGCAGTTGGTAAAAGTAATTTAAATTCTGGCTGAACAAATTGAAATGTTACAAGTAGATTTTTCATACAAAAAATTTAATACCTTAGGCAAGTAAATTCATATTTCAAGGATAATCATCATGAGTATCAGTAACCCAAATATATATGTGAATATAAACCAACAAAATTACTTTGTAGTATTTATGTATGTGTATAGTATATTGGATATGGATATACATATACATTTTTTAGGCAAAAAATATGAAAATATTTACTAGCATATACCATCAATCATTTACTTGCTTCATAAATGACTGAAATATAACAAGCACTGAAATATTTTATTAAAGGATTTATATAAGGAGTGAATGAAATTTGTAGTTGTATTGAGTTTAATAATACTTTGAATGTGGAAGTTAAAAATCCCAAAATGTACGGAAATTTAATAATGAATTTTAAAAATGTATCTAACATTGAAATGCTGACATATTTTTGAAAATTAAGAAATAATAATAAAATTAAAAAATAAAAGAAATAAAATCAAAATCCAATTTATAGCTACAAAAAACTCGGTTCGAAAGAACAATCATTCTTTTATCAAAAATTCGGAAAAAAAAATTTATATAGAAAAATTTTCGATAAAAATTTAAAAAAAATTTTCTATAGAAAAATTTTCGTTAAAAAAATTTTTCTATAGAAAAATTTTCGTTAAAAAAATTGTTCTATAGAAAAATTTTCGTTAAAAAAATTGTTCTATAGAAAAATTTTCGTTAAAAAAATTTTTCTATAGAAAAATTTTCGTTAAAAAAATGTTTCTATAGAAAAATTTTCGTTAAAAAAATGTTTCTATAGAAAAATTTTCGTTAAAAAAATGTTTCTATAGAAAAATTTTCGTTAAAAAAATTTTTCTATAGAAAAATTTTCATTAAAAAAATTTTTCTCTAGAAAAATTTTCATTAAAAAAATTTTTCTATAGAAAAATTTTCGTTAAAAAAATTTTTCTATAGAAAAATTTTCGTTAAAAAACTTTTCTATTTTTCTATAGAAAAATTTTCGTTAAAAAAATTTTTCTATAGAAAAATTTTCTATAGAAAAATTTTCGTTAAAAAAATTTTTCTATAGAAAAATTTTCGTTAAAAAAATTTTTCTATAGAAAAATTTTAGTTAAAAAAATTTTTCTATAGAAAAATTTTCGTTAAAAAAATTTTTCTATAGAAAAATTTTCGTTAAAAAAATTTTTCTATAGAAAAATTTTCGTTAAAAAAATTTTTCTATAGAAAAATTTTCGTTAAAAAAATTTTTCTATAGAAAAATTTTCGTTAAAAAAATTTTTCTATAGAAAAATTTTCGTTAAAAAAATTTTTCTATAGAAAAATTTTCGTTAAAAAAATTTTTCTATAGAAAAATTTTCGTTAAAAAAATTTTTCTATAGAAAAATTTTCGTTAAAAAAATTTTTCTATAGAAAAATTTTCGTTAAAAAAATTTTTCTATAGAAAAATTTTCGTTAAAAAAATTTTTCTATAGAAAAATTTTCGTTAAAAAAATTTTTCTATAGAAAAATTTTCGTTAAAAAAATTTTTCTATAGAAAAATTTTCGTTAAAAAAATTTTTCTATAGAAAAATTTTCGTTAAAAAAATTTTTCTATAGAAAAATTTTCGTTAAAAAAATTTTTCTATAGAAAAATTTTCGTTAAAAAAATTTTTCTATAGAAAAATTTTCGGTAAAAAAATTTTTCTATAGAAAAATTTTCGGTAAAAAAATTTTTCTATAGAAAAATTTTCGGTAAAAAAATTTTTCTATAGAAAAATTTTCGTTAAAAAAATTTTTCTATAGAAAAATTTTCGTTAAAAAAATTTTTCTATAGAAAAATTTTCGTTAAAAAAATTTTTCTATAGAAAAATTTTCGTTAAAAAAATTTTTCTATAGAAAAATTTTCGTTAAAAAAATTTTTCTATAGAAAAATTTTCGTTAAAAAAATTTTTCTATAGAAAAATTTTCGTTAAAAAAATTTTTCTATAGAAAAATTTTCGTTAAAAAAATTTTTCTATAGAAAAATTTTCGTTAAAAAAATTTTTCTATAGAAAAATTTTCGTTAAAAAAATTTTTCTATAGAAAAATTTTCGTTAAAAAAATTTTTCTATAGAAAAATTTTCGTTAAAAAAATTTTTCTATAGAAAAATTTTCGTTAAAAAAATTTTTCTATAGAAAAATTTTCGTTAAAAAAATTTTTCTATAGAAAAAATTTTCGTTAAAAAAATTTTTCTATAGAAAAATTTTCGTTAAAAAAATTTTTCTATAGAAAAATTTTCGTTAAAAAAATTTTTCTATAGAAAAATTTTCGTTAAAAAAATTTTTCTATAGAAAAATTTTCGTTAAAAAAATTTTTCTATAGAAAAATTTTCGTTAAAAAAATTTTTCTATAGAAAAATTTTCGTTAAAAAAATTTTTCTATAGAAAAATTTTCGTTAAAAAAATTTTTCTATAGAAAAATTTTCGTTAAAAAAATTTTTCTATAGAAAAATTTTCGTTAAAAAAATTTTTCTATAGAGAAAAATTTTCGTTAAAAAAATTTTTCTATAGAAAAATTTTCGTTAAAAAAATTTTTCTATAGAAAAATTTTCGTTAAAAAAATTTTTCTATAGAAAAATTTTCGTTAAAAAAATTTTTCTATAGAAAAATTTTCGTTAAAAAAATTTTTCTATAGAAAAATTTTCGTTAAAAAAATTTTTCTATAGAAAAAATTTTCGTTAAAAAAATTTTTCTATAGAAAAATTTTCGTTAAAAAAATTTTTCTATAGAAAAATTTTCGTTAAAAAAATTTTTCTATAGAAAAATTTTCGTTAAAAAAATTTTTCTATAGAAAAATTTTCGTTAAAAAAATTTTTCTATAGAAAAATTTTCGTTAAAAAAAATTTTTCTATAGAAAAAATTTTCGTTTAAAAAAATTTTTCTATAGAAAAATTTTCGTTAAAAAAATTTTTCTATAGAAAAATTTTCGTTAAAAAAATTTTTCTATAGAAAAAATTTTCGTTAAAAAAATTTTTCTATAGAAAAAATTTTCGTTAAAAAAATTTTTCTATAGAAAAAATTTTCGTTAAAAAAATTTTTCTATAGAAAAATTTTCGTTAAAAAAATTTTTCTATAGAAAAAATTTTCGTTAAAAAAATTTTTCTATAGAAAAATTTTCGTTAAAAAAATTTTTCTATAGAAAAATTTTCGTTAAAAAAATTTTTCTATAGAAAAATTTTCGTTAAAAAAATTTTTCTATAGAAAAATTTTCGTTAAAAAAATTTTTCTATAGAAAAATTTTCGTTAAAAAAATTTTTCTATAGAAAAATTTTCGTTAAAAAAAATTTTTCTATAGAAAAATTTTCGTTAAAAAAAATTTTTCTATAGAAAAATTTTCGTTAAAAAAATTTTTCTATAGAAAAATTTTCGTTAAAAAAATTTTTCTATAGAAAAGTTTTCGTTAAAAAAATTTTTCTATAGAAAAATTTTCGTTAAAAAAATGTTTCTATAGAAAAATTTTCGTTAAAAAAATTTTCTATAGACAAATTTTTTATAGAAAAATTTTCGATAAAAATTTTTTTCTATAAAAAAATTGTTGATAAAAATTTTTTTCTATAAAAAAATTTTTGATATAAAAATTTTCTATAGAAAAATTGTTGATAAAATGTATACGAAATTTTGTTAGAATCGATTTAGAGAAGTTACTTTATACCTGTTTTCTATCATCCTTTCGTTTTGTGTGTACTGTTCTATGGTCTGCCCCATGGTGCAGTATTAATAAACTTCTTCATATATTCGTGGTACAATTTTATCATTTCCTTCCTAACTTACAAAAACTGCATGTAACAGTTTGTAAAAATATAAACTGTTTATTAACTGGTAAAAGTAAAAATTTATTTATTTGTTTAGAAATATTTATAAACTAGAAATTTAAAACAATTTTTCATTTTAAAGTTTTTACTACTTTCGGGTAGCAAAAAATCAAATATCAAATGATTCTAAATGTTAAACCAAATGGAAATTAGAAAAAAAAAACATTTAAAAACTATTTTTGTAACCTTCTGGTAAACTAATTCGAATGAATTTGATTTCCAAATAATTTTTTGAAATTTGTTTTTCTAAACTATATCTTTTGTATTTTAATAAAATTAAGAATTTTTAATAGAAATTCATTTAAAATAATTTATAATACAAAAAGTTTTTAACTGGGGTTTTAATTTTTAAGTTCATTTAAAATATTTTGGGAGTAAGCATTTTCATTTGTTTAATTTCAAATATTAAATTTATGTGAAATCATTTACTTCTTTACATTTTTAGTAGGGCGGGTTCTTTTTCGTATAACAAAGTTATTCTATATGAATTTCTAGGATTTGTAACAAAATTTTTTACCGCTCCTTAAGCTTAAACCAATTTCAACTTTTAAATATATTAAACAAAAATCGAATCGAATTTCAGTAAAGACCTACCCTAATGCTTTTGTTTAATGTACCTTTCACAAAACAATGAAATAAATATTCTTCTGTGAAAATTTTTGGTAATGCTACATTTTTTCATTTTAAACAATTACTAGTATTATTGTATTTTGTTAAATTTATATATGAATAACTATTAGAAAATACATTTATTTAATTAAAATGCCACAACTTTTGTTCTCGCAAATACAAACTTATTTTATCAGAAGGTTGCAGTAAATATTTACATTATTAAATTTATTTTGGCATAACTGTATTGTACTGTTCTCGAATCATAGTTAAGTTATTATTACCTTTCACCACCTTAGGTGAAATTGGTATTATAAGTTTGTGCTGATGTATGTAACGCACAGAAATATTTGTCTAGGCCACACCTCTAAGTATACCGGTATACTACGAATAACACTCTAAGTCGATTTAACCAAGGGTCGAATGACGGAAATAGCTTAAACATTTAAGTTTTAAGAAGCTTACATGATGACAGAACTTAGCATATATAGCGTACCTTCAATAAAATAGTGTATACGCATATACACCATTATTTATTATTATATAAAAAGAATCTATATCAATGATTCTATATGTATTAAATTATACTACCGCAAAGTGGCTCAAAAGATCAGTTGAAATGCCTACTTAAATGGCATAAATTTACAACCTGTTAAGGTCAAGGGCAGAACATATTTTAGAAATCCATGTACTTCGATATTGTGCGCATATTCTCAAATTTCGTAAGCCAAGCTTTGAAAGATTTTCCTCTACTTCCTTCGAAGTTTCGGACTGTCCCCGTTTTTATACCCACCATCAAAAAGAATGGGGGGTATATTGAGATTGTCATTCCGTTTGTAATTTCCTTAATATTGGTTCAAAAATCAAAAACGATATATATTCTGAATCCTTATGAAATTCTAAGACGATTGAGCTATGTCCGTCTGTCTGTCTGTCCGTCTGTCTGTCTGTCTGTCTGTCTGTCTGTCTGTCTGTCTGTTGAAATCACGATAACGTCTAAACGAAAAGAGCTAGCTAACTGAAACTTAGCAAAAACATTCTTTATCTATGAGAAAATTTTGGTATTGAAATTGGGCAAAATCGGTTAGCATTTGGCCATAGCTCCCGTATAACCTCGTCTAGGCTAATCGCTTATTTGCTAATAAATGACAAATTATGACAGTTATGATGACAAAATTTGGTATCTAGAAGTTTTAGATAAGCACTAGGCAGCATATAAAATTTCATCGAAATCGGTTCACATTTAGCCATAGCTCCCATACAAAAAACTTACGAAAACAGGCTAAATTTCACCCAAAATACACTTAAATGCCAATAAATCTAAAAGTATAACAGATATAACCACTAAATTTGGCACAAGAAAGTCTTATATCAATGCCAGCCAGTGTGCAAAATTTTGTCACAATCGGTCACTATTTGACCTAGCTCCCATATAAAAAACTTACGAAAACACAAAAATTCAAAAAGAAAAGGGGATTTATGTCCGTCTGTCCGTCAAATAAAATCGTGATAGCTCCTTAACTACAAGAGCTAGTAAGACTAAATTAAGCACAAGGAAGTCTTATGTCAATGCCAGCCAGTGTGCAAATTTCGTCACAATCGGTCACCATTTGACCATAGCTCCCATATAAAAAATTTTTGGAAACACAAAAATACATAAAGAAAAGGTTGTTTATGTCCGTCTGTCCGTCAGATAAAAGCACGATTGCGCCTTAACGAAAAGAGCTAGAGGAACAAAATTTTACAAAAGTATTTTGGATATCTTGAAAAAGATGTGTGTTGAAAATGGACAAAATCGGTTCAAATTAAGTTAGAGCTCCCATATAACCCCGCCCCGGGAAACACATTAATGCTGATAAATTGAATACAATTGTAATAGCTATGACGATTAAATTTAAAATAGGGAAGTTTTATGCAATTTTTGATCAGTTTATCAAATTTTATAGGAATCAGTCCATATTTGACTTTAGCTTTCATGTGAAAAACACTCACGGAAACCAAAAATTTTAGAAAAGGCCAGTTAAAAGCTATTAAATTAGAAACTATGATAGCTATGGTCACTAAATTTTGCAAGAATAAGCTCTCTATATATACCAGCCAGTGTGTAAAATTTTGTTATAATCGGTCAACATTTGGCTATAATTCTTATATATATAACATCCCCTTTTTATATCTACAATCAAAAAGATTTGGAGGTACATTCATTATATTAAGATTGCACCTATGAAATAAGATAGGCATCAATCAATGTTCAGACAAGACTTTATATATGATGAATACATTTGGAACTCATAACGAAATATATGGACCTGTCGTATTACTATTAACGTGTTTAGCCTAACTACATATTAATCACAACGAAAAGTATTTTACAACTTATTAATGTAAAACTATACCTGGTTATGAGACCGAATTTTGATCAAAGTAAATACTGGGGAAACCACTAAAATATTTTTGAATGTTGAACTATAAAGCTACGGAAACCTAATTTAGTCCAAAGGTTTTACCAACAATACCAAATAGCTTAGCGATTTTTCCAGTTTTGGTGCAGATTTCGAATTAGCTGCACCCTTGTAGATGTATGAGATATGTTTCTAAATTTAACACAACTTGATGGTGGGTATACAAGATTCGGCACAGCCGAATATAACACTCTTACTTGTTAAACCTAAATTTTGCATTTTCACTGTAATTGTTCTTTTTCCAGGAGTGGATAACTACCCCGATGTCCTTACCTATATATTTTTTTGTCATTCTTATGTTCGAACTATAGACAAATGTTAGCTTACTACGTTAACGAATGTTAATAAAGTTCCATGGTTGATACTACTCGGAGGTCGGTTTCCATGGTTGAGATGAAGGATAACTAAGATAAATCTGGACTTATCATGTTAAGACCAATCAGAACCGTTGCTTGGCATCCAATATCCCCTACATCACCCAAATTATCAGTCAATTGAAATAATAGCTTATAATTTTGTTTTTGAAATTTTTTGATACTCACCATCAAAAAGAATATATATCCGGTATTTATGTTTTTAACGGACATACATATCGATGGCTTAATATAAAAAAGGCCTAACTCGATTTTAAGTTATTTTACAGAAGAAGGAAAAAATTTAATAAAATCCATTCAATTGCAGATACAACAAAAATTTTAATACAGTTTTTAATAAAAACTGTATTAAACATTTTATATGAGGACTAAGAGGATAAAGTCAAAAGTTAACTGTAAAAATTAGTTCTTATAAGGAAAGTTATCATAAATATGATGACAATCTGCAGGTAAATACTTTTTAGGTCCTGTAAGTGGTCCTATTTCTTTTCCGTGATTGTTATTTTCTCCTTATAAAGTGAATCAGGGGTTGACTTTGACATCGGAGAAAGATTTGTTGTTTTTTATTGTATTCATATTATTATCCGTCATATTGTTTTTGTGCAGTGGGTGATAGGCATTAAGATTCGACATAGTCGAATATATTCTGACTTCTTAAAAACTCGAACCGCCGCAATTTTCTAATAAATTTTTTCCGCTAAATCTAATTTACTACTTGGGAAATATAAAGGCACAACGAAATAAACAAAAAAAAAAAAACGAGTAAGCCTTTCTCTTTCAAAAATTCTTTGACTTGATTTAGGTCTTTTTTTGAAATCATAATAAATCCGATATTTGCGATTATATGTTCCTGAAATTTTTAGGCAAGGTGTATCTGACATTTGTCTTCCAGAAAAAATTTTCTATCCTGTCTGCATGTCTGTCTGTCTGTCTGTCTGTCTGTCTGTCTGTCTGTCTGTCTGTCTGTCTGTCTGTCTGTCTGTCTGTCTGTCTGTCTGTCTGTCTGTCTGTCTTTCTGTCTTTCTGTCTGTCTGTCTGTCTGTCTGTCTGTCTTTCTGTCTGTCTGTCTGTCTGTCTGTCCGTCTATTTGTCTGTCTGTTGACGGCACGATAAAACCTTAAGGAAAGCATATAGGTTACTTAAACTTGGCACAAATATTCTTCATTTCTTTGAAAATTTTGGTATTGAAATCCTGCAAAATCGGTTTACATTTCACCATAGCTCCCGTATAGCCTCGTCTAGGCTAATCGTTTATTTTCTAATAAACGAAAAATTATAACAGTTCTGATCACAAAATTTTGTATCTAGAAGTTCTACATAAGCACTAGGCAGCATATAAAATTTCATCGAAATCGGTTCACATTTAGTCATAGCTCCCATACAAAAAACTTACAGAAACAGCCTAAATTCCACCTGAAATACACTTAAATGCCAATAACTGATAAACTGTAATAGTTTTGGCCACTAAATTTAGCACAAGGAAGTCTTATGTGAATAGCAGCCAGTGTGCAAAATTTTATCATAATCGGCCACCAGTTAAACATAGCTCCCATATAAAAAACTTACGGAAATACAAAAAAACAAAAAGAAAAGGGGGTTTATGTCCGTCTGTCCGATACAAGCGGGATAGCGCTTAACGAAAAGGGCTACAGCAACAAAATTTTACAAAAGGAAAACTTATGTGAATGCCAGCCGGGAAACACATGAATGCTAATAAATTTAATAAAATTGTAATAGCTATGATGACTAAATTGGTCAGTATATAAAATTGTATAGGAATCGGTCCATATTTGACTATAGCTTTTATATAAAAAACACTCCCGGAAACCAAAAAAAAAAATGTATCAAAAGACCAGTTAAAAGCTATTTAATTCGAAACTATGACAGCAATGGCCACTAAGTTTTGCAAAAACAAGCTTTATATAAATACCAGCCAGTGTGTACAATCGGTCAACATTTGGCTATAATTCTTATATATATATATATATATATATATATATATATAGCATCCCCTTTTATATCTACAATCAAAAAGATTTGGAGGTACATTCATTATATTAAAATTGCACCAATGTCCAGACTTTATATACGGTATTAGGAACTCCTAACAAATGTATGGACCTGTCGTATTACTATCAACATGTTTATCCTAACTGAATATTTAGCTAAACGTAAAGTATTTAACAGACTGTTAAGGCTTAACTACACCAGGTTATGAGATTAAATTTTGTGCAAAGTAAATACTAGGGAAACCGCTTAGACTTTTAAATATTGAACTATAAAGCTACTGCAACCGAATTTAGTCCAAATATTTTACCAACAATACCAACTAACGTTACATTTTTTTTTTCGAATTTGATCCCCATTTTGATTTAGCTGCACCCTGGTAGATATTTGAGATTTCTTTAAAACTATAACACAATTTGATGGTGGGTATATAAGATTCGTCACAGCCGAATATATCACTCTTAGTTGTTATACCCTTCCTCACCATAGGTGGAAAGGGTATTATAAGTTTGTGCTGATGTATGTAACGGATAGAAATATTTGCCTTAGACCCACCTTTTAGTATACCAATATTAAAATCCGTCTGTACGGCTGGCTGGACCACCATGTAATCAAAGTACAGGCCGCAAATTCTAAAAATAATTTGATGAAATTTGGCACAGATCATTGTTTTGATAGTGCGACTATGGCTATTGAAATTCGTCAAAATTGTTACATTATTTATGGTACCTCCCATAGGTCCCACTTCCCGGAATTGATATTTTGACCACAAATATCAATATTTTTTTATAAAATTTAAAACAAATACTGCTTATATAAACTTAAATCACTGCACACAAGTTCGTTAAAATCGATCCACATTTGACTATAGCTTCCATACAAACTCTTCCATCAAAACGCACTAAATGAGACAAAAATCACTAAAACGCTCTTAAATCTGAAGATAATGAGAGTTTTGAGTTTATTTTTAACAAATATAATTTTTGTAAAAACTGTAATCAATTTGCAAAATTTCAAGATAATCGGTCCACATGTGACCCTAGCTCTCATATAAGTCCAAATGACAGAAACAGCTTAAATATATAAGTTTTGAGAAAATGTTTGTATGATGGCAAAATTTAGCAAATATTTGTCTTTATACAGAAAAGGAACACCTTTGACCTTAGTGGTGAAGGGTAATGTATGGTCGGGCTTGACTGACTATAGCACTTTCTTACTTGTTTTTGTTATATAATTATAATTCATTATACACAATAATAATGTAATTAGCAGAACACAACCATATTCCGCAATCATTTGTGAAACCAACGATCATACAAATGCTTGAAGGAAACCAATGCAAAACACACAAACTTTTACTTACTTTATGTATAATACCTTCATAATTCGAAAACTTTAATTAATAAATTTGTTTTATTGGACCAACACTTAGGGTCTTAGCGAGAAAGAAAAAAGGTTCTTAGAAGGAAATGAGAAGGAGTAGTAGTTGTTGAAATTTGATTTGTACCTTTTGGCATCATTAGAAAGTTTGTTTCACAGTTAAAGAATGACATTTTCCTAAGGTGCCTCCTAGTGGTCATACGATTAGATTAAACGAAAATCGTGTACTTAAGAAAGGTAGAGAGTGGGTCCTGGGTCTATGTTCTTAATTCGGATTTTATATTATTTGAGACTTGGCAGAAATGGGTCAGGTTCGACCGATGATATTGAAACATCTCTTCTTTTACAAGATTTTCTGCCTGCATTTTATACTTTTATTACATTTGCCTTAAGAGTTGCCAAGTTTAATAAAAACTGTGTACTTATTAAAATTTTCTTGCTAATTAGGGTTAATTTTATTTTTTACTTATTCCCTTTTAATGCAAAACCAAGTTTGTGCCACATCATCATGTGTCTATAAATTTATTAAAGTTAGCAACAAATTTTTGCATATTTTCCTCATAATTATCATAAGGAGAAAAAAATCTGTAGCTATGAGTAATTTTCTTAAATGTGAAGTAGAGTATCTGCAAAAATTTTCTTAAATATAAAGAAGAGTATGTGAAAAAACAGAATATCTAAAAAAATTATGTTAATTTTAATTGCAAAGAAAACAGCATTAACGGCAAATAGAAATAAGAAAACGCTGTAGTCGGTCAAGCCGACCATACGATACCCTTTACCACTAAGGTCAAAAGTGTTATTTTTCCTGTATAAAGACAAATATTTGCTAAATTTTGCCATCATACAAACATTTTGTCAAAACTTATATACTCAACCTGTTTCCGTCATTTGGACTTATATGAGAGCTAGGGTCAAATGTGGACCGATTATCTCGAAATTTGGCAGATTGATTACAGTTGTTACAAAAATTATGTATGCAAAAAATAGACTCAAAATATCCATTATCTTTAGATTAACGAGCGTTTTAGTGATTTTTTGTCTCATTTAGTGCGTTTTTAAAGAAGAGTTTGTATGGGAGCTATGGTCAAATGTGGACCGATTTTAACGAAATTTGATACTTTGATTTAGGTTTACATAAGCAGTATTTGTTTTAAATTTCATGAAAAAATATTGATATTTGTGGCCAATATATCAATTCCGGGAAGTGGGACCTATGGGAGGTACCATAAATAATGGATCGATTTTGACCAATTTCAATAGCCATGGTTCATTTATAAAAAAAAATTATCTGTGCCAAATTTCATTAAATTATCTTTAGAATTGCGACCTGTAGCTTGATTACAAGGTTTACATGGGGGTCCAGCCAGCCAGCCAGACGGACGGACGGACATCGCTAAATCGACTCAGAAAGTGATTCTAAGCCTATTGGTTTACTAAAAGGTGGGTCTAAGACAAATATTTCTATGCGTTACAAACATCAGCACAAACTTATAATACCCTTTCCACCTATGGTGGTGAAGGGTATAAAAATATATTATAGTAATGATACATCCATGGCAAAAGGGTGACGATGGTTAGAGCATTATGATCCGAATAGTCAGACAAATTTCAAGAGGAACAAAAACTACATACAACCGAGGGTTGACCTTTATGCTTCAGGATTACTCTTTTACTGCTTGAGGGACCTGAAAAATATTTTGAATATCTAAAACTGATCTCACAAGTTGTAGCTACCTATTTGGAATATTGTAAGATCAAAATATTTTTTGCTCTATTTCGAATAGCGTGATTGGGTATATTTTATTATATTCTCAAGATAATTTTTTTTTTTTATTTAATACCCCTTATTTTTATCAACGTTGCTCCATATTTTTAGTCAATAATATTAAAGTTTATATATTTTTAATGTATACATATTGAGCTATTCTTGTGTTTTACTCCTTTACGACCAAGTTTTCTGTAATAAGTTTTACTTGACATATGTCCTTGATATTAATGTATATTAGGCTGGCACCAAACAAAAAAGTTCATCAAGTCAAAACAGGAAATTTGAATCTTGATCGATATAAAGATACAATCTTGGATAATTTACATGAAGAAACAAGTAAGAGTGTTATATACCCACCATCAAGTTGTGTTAAATTTATAAACATATCTCATATATCTACGAGGGTACAGCAAATTCAAAATGTGGACCAAATTCGAAAAAAGTTGTTACGCTAGTTGGTATTGTTAGTAAAATATTTGTACTAAATTTGGTTGCAGTAGCTTTA